>CAVNYN010186199.1:522-23843 GCA_963692815.1 Nyctanthes arbor-tristis
TTTTTTTTTTCTTTTTTCTTTTTTTTTTTGGGGGGGGGGATTGTGGGGGTTGTATATTGGATAGTATCGCTATCAGACATTGTCAAAGAAAAAAATAATAAACTCTATTATTATTTTTATTATTACTAGATTTTTCACCATGTGCATTGCACAGGCATAACAGTATAAATTAAAAAAATTTAGGGCAGAAAAGAAAGATGACGTCCCGATCATTTTCTCAATATAATACTAAACATAGAATTTATTTATTTTTTAATCAAAGGAAGAAAGCTTTATTCTTATTGTATTTTCTAATTATTTATAATTAAAAGACATATGAGATCAGTGTAAATTTTGAAAAGGAAAAGATAAGGAAGATGTGATTAAAAAATAATTCAGAAAAAATAAAAAGCATAATTTCACAGATGACGTCATTAGTGATATTTTCAAAATCCTTATAAAGCTTCCGATCTCTATTGGCAAGGAAAGAGCATACCAGACAATCCTTTTGAAGCTAGACTATTGACGAGAAAAAACATACCAGACAAACTTCTCTTATTATTAATATATAGATTATTAGAGAAAATATATTTACACCACCATTTTTACTAAATACACCACATTTTTATTGTATTTAAAATCCTTAATCTTACTCTTCATGATGTTATGCCCTTTAATATTTTTTGTTTAGTTATTTCTAGTGAATATTCATTAAACAGATCTTTTTGTTTTTAATGATAATTTTCACTCAACAAATTTTGATAATATATAGTTTAAAATCATGAAAAAACTTATCGTTTTACTTTATATTTTCCATCATTTTTCTTATTTAAAACATTTAGCTTTGCTTTTAAAGGAAATTTAATAGGATAAATATCATTGTACACAAGATATAATAAATATTACAAAATTATATATAAAACTATGACGTAAAAATTTAATGATCTAAATATGAAAATTTGTGAAGTTAAAGGATTTTAAATGCAATTAATGTGTGGTATAGTTAGTAAAATTTGTGGTGTTAATATAGCCGCCTTTAGTATTATTATTAAGTTCTATCCAATTTTATTTATTTATTTATTTAGTACTTGAATATGCACCGACGGTTCCAAAAAAAAAAAAAAATTCGATATGGTTTTTAAGTCTTTACAATTTCTTTTCTTTTCTTTCTTTTTTTCTCTTCTTTTCTTTTTTTTTTTTTGTGTTGGGAAAGAAGTCTTTACAAATTTCTTTTTGATATATAACGAGAAATATGAAATCAGTGAACAAGAGAAAGTGAAGCAAATTACCAAGAATCAAGGGGAACGGTGGTAAATCAATTGGCTCATCAGGTGCACCCACAATCACCAAAGTTCCATTAGCTTTTAGTAGCTGCAACAATGGTCCCAATGAGTGCTTGGCTGACACTGTATCCAAGATAAAGTCTAGGCTCCTTTTCTTTAACTACAAAAAAGAAAAAAATAATAATAATAACCAATAATAATAACTAAATAAATAAATAAAGAATTTCTAAAGGAGGCAAGCTAAGTGAGTTGCTTTCTGGGTGTTGCTCAGTCTGCATATTTTTGTAACACATGTCAAGTTGCTTTTCAGTTCTCAACATTATCCAAATAATTAGCGCGAAAGTACTACTAAAATTAACACAAATAATTAAACAAAAAAAAATATTAATCGTTATATGTTCCTTTAAATCTTATCTCCAAACCTCCATTTGTTCGGCATCGGTGCTTATAATGAAGTCATCTGCTCCTAATCTTTCTTTAGCCTCCTTCTCTTTGGTTGGGGATGTGCTAATTACTGATACATGATGCCCAAATGCCTTTCCAAATTTTACAGCAATGTGGCCAAGGCCTCCTAGTCCTACTATCCCTATTCTTTTCCCAGGTGAGTCCAGTTCTCTCAAGGGAGAATACACAGTTATTCCTGCACACAATAGGGGTGCCCCGGTATCCATCGGCAAGCTTTCTGGCACCCGGACGACATATCTGTCACGTTTAGTAATAATTTGAAGAAAACAAGATTAATGGTACAGTTTTCATGTAAAAGTTGTAAGACAGAAAGTTTCTTTTGCTCGAGTCTGAGTTTGAGTTTAAAAGTTACTTTTCTTGAAAAATGTTAAAAGTTACGTTTAATATCTACCTTTAATCTACAACAAGAAACTATATGCATCTTGAAGAAAACAATATTAAATGGTGATTAGTTTTCAACCAAAAGTTACTTTTACATCAGTCTGAGGTTGGGTTTAAAAGTTACTTTTCTTGAAAAAAAAAAAGTTAAAAATTAAGTTTAATATTTACCTTTGATCTGCAACAAGAAACTTGGAATAGCCCCCATAAGTGATACTGCCATCCCAAAAAATGCCATTGTAAGTAAATTGGACTTGATCACAATAGTTTTCTCGGCCATTCTTGCACTCTTCACACTTCAAGCAAGTTGCTGCTAAACATCCAACCCCAGCCCTATCACCAACTTTGAATTTGCTCACGTTCTGACCCACTTTCGTTATCATCCCGGTTATTTCATGCCTAGAACCATCAAAGCAACATAAATTGCAAGCATCTTTGTGATCATTTTTAAAAAGTTAAAAGTAATTTTTGAGATTTAGAAGAAGAAGAGGTCTCAGAAGATGACGGGCTAATGGACTTCCACATGAAGCTCTTCTACAAGATGTAAAAACAGAAGATAACCGGTTTTCACTATAAAGAAAAGAAAAGGGTAGGGTTTTGAAATTACCCGGGTACAATGGGATACATGGTGCAGCCCCAATCATTTTTAATATAGTGGAGATCTGTGTGACACATTCCACAATACAATACTTCAATGGTAACATCGTTATCTCCATTTTCTCTGATCATCATACATCACATCAAATATCAAAATAAATATATCACATAACTATTCATCACAAGATGTACAAATCATAACTATTGAACTTATAATAATGTTAAGCAAAATTCTATGACTCAATCCAGTGGCATAACTATTATACCTCCGCTTGAAAACGTAAGATGTGACCTTGCCGGAGGGCTTATGAGCCGCCCATCCGAAAACCGTCTGAGTGTGATTTGGAGTAGTTTGAGCCATATTTAAAACACAAACTCGCTCCGTTGAGCTAAATTAAAAGAGATAGATGATAGATCCATAGAGAGAAAATGAAGACCTATTAAAGAATATGGTTGCCAAGACATGAGTACTATATATGGAGGTGCTGGATTCTTCCATATTTACTGTGATAGTTACCTAGCTATTATTGACTGCCAACGAGCGTATCTGGATCATCTGTTGCATGCATTATATATACTGTGCAAAAAAGGCTACATTTACAAAATTTCTTTACATAATTTCTTACAGAATAAATGTGTGTAAAACTCTTGATTTAAAGTCGTGTGAAGTGTATATATGATCCTCCAAGTGTGTTGTAAATAACTAAATATTGTGTATTTATTATTATTATTATTATTATTATTTAATATATATATGTGTGTAGTCTTTATTATAGGAGCGGAGCCAGCCGTTGATATCTGGGTGTGTTGAATGTAGATTAATAGTTTAATACAGATTTCTATGTTAATTTTTTTGGGGCAAATATTTGTAGGGTTAATTTCACAAAAGGTCCTTAACCTTTGAGTTAAGAATCAACTGCATCTCTAACTTTTTTCGCTATCCTGTGTCCCCAACATTTCATAAATTCACACGATAGATCCTTTTTACTACTATTCCGTTAATTTTTTAAAAAATGACCGTTATACCATTATATTTTTAATTTTAAAAACAATATATATAAAATAATAAAAAAATTAAAAAAAAAAAACACCCACACACTCCTTACCCCACACACCCCAACCAACCCTCCCCTTCTAAGGCTACCGGAAATGGCCACCAGAATACTACCATTTCCGACGGCCAAAAAAGGGGGTGCACCCATTTTGCTGCTGGAAAATGGTAGCATTGTGCTGCTATTTTCTAACCCATTTTGCTACTTGAAATGCAGCAAATTGTTTGGGGGGGGGTTCACCCCCATATTTTTGCTGCCAGCACAAATATGGGGTGAGCCCCCGCACCCCAATTTTGTTGCCGGAAATCTGTCATTTCTGGTAGCAAAATTACCCCTCGCTTTTGATTGTCGGAAATGGTAGCATTCTGGTGGCCATTTCTGGCGGCCTTGGGAGGGACGGGTGGGTGGGTTTTTTTTTTTTCAAAATTTTATTTTTAAAATTAAAAAGTAAAGGGTATAACGGTCATTTTTTAAAGAAATTAACGGAATAGTGGCAAAAAAGATCTATCATGCGAATTTATGAAAGATTGAGGACACGGAAGAGCAAAAAAATAGCCGAGGACCTAGCTGATTCTTAACTCAAAGATTGAAGACTTTTTGTGAAATTAACCCAGATTTATATGGCCAAAAAATGCTTTTATGCCAAAATATGATACGCTCTAGCATAGTTTGACACCCCTTATCTCCTCCCCTAGTTCTTTAAAGAAAGTTTTTAAATTTTGAAATAGTTTCGTCTTCGTTTTCAATTTTACTAGTGAGTTGCACGCACGTGAATTTTGAAATAGAGTTCTCTATTTGTAATTGAATACCAGCGTAAAGAATTTCACGAAGGAAAAAACCATGTCAATGTCATTTGAAAATATCACGTCTTGAGATTAACCTTGAAGAAGAGTATCAAAAATATCGTGTAAAAAACTAAAAAGAAATTAAATTGACCATAAAAGAAAACGTTCAAATGAGCTATCATATCACCTTCTTGTTGATCGGGCAAATACATTACTATTTCCAAAATTTAACAGATTTGGAAAATATTCCTTGCAATTCTTAGTAGCAACATATGTCGCTTACCTGCAAATCATCTATTTTTATGCACTGTGAATCTCCTAACAACGTTGGATTCACTATAGTAAACATCTTACTATTTCCAAATTTTTATGCACCTTGAATCTCCTAACAACACTGAATTCATCATAATAAACATCTTACCTACAAGACAAAATCATAGTAGTTTTGCAAGTAGTGCTCGTCCATTAATATTGTATTTGGAGGACAGCGAATCAAGCTGCTTACCACCTAGTTAGGGTGGTGGTTCTCTTCTTATCTGTGACACCTCCTTCCTCTTTTATCTTGAATGTACTTGTTGTGGCCATCAATGAATACAATTTTCTCCTTCAAAAAAAAAAAAAAAAAGGAATAAAAAAGTAGAGGAATATGATAAATCATCTATTGAGCTTTAAACACCTTCGTGATTTAAGCAGAATTATTCTCAATTCTACCAATATATCATGATTTATTGAAAAATTACAATTGGAAAATTACATGGAAATAGAATTAGAGAATTTACGTATTTACATATTTTAGTGAACAGTGGAACTCACATAGTAGTGATCTCCCACCATATAAGCGTCTGATGATGTAAATCTCACCAAACGTGTGGCAAGGATATTTTTAGGGAGGGTGGAGAGGTGAATCTTTATTTCACTCTTTTAGAAAAGAATTTATCATTTATTTTCTTAATTTCACGAAAACAAATTTGGTTC
This sequence comes from Nyctanthes arbor-tristis, assembly GCA_963692815.1. Classification (NCBI taxonomy): domain Eukaryota; kingdom Viridiplantae; phylum Streptophyta; class Magnoliopsida; order Lamiales; family Oleaceae; genus Nyctanthes; species Nyctanthes arbor-tristis. Next base: position 6,037 of record CAVNYN010186199.1, read on the forward strand.
AAAAAATTACAAGTAGACATAGTGACTTGGCTGCCAATTAGGTGCAGGCTAAATTAAACATTTGGTCAAAATCTGATTGATTAATAATACTTTCTTCTATTTACATTTTTAATCCATTCCAGGCACACTGTCACGTAAATCGTTTTCCATCAAAATGAAGGGTAAATCAATCAATTAATTAACTTACTTTATCTTTCCCTCCAACAAATATAGCATCGATATTGCTTGTATTCATATTAATCATAATTTATCATTAAAATACAACATATTCTTTTACATTAAATAATTTTTGTATTCTTTTTATTATATTCTCTTTTCCGTTGTAAAAAAGTATATATTACATGTGGTTTAAATTGTGTCGCAGTAGTTAGATGTTTATATTACGTGTGGAAGGTTTTGAGTTTGAACTACACATACCCCTCTTTTATATTCCTATTGTGTCTAAAAAGTAATATCATCTCATATATTTTTAATGTGTAATATTATTTTTTCTAATCTCGATAAAATATAGTTACAAAACAAAAAGCCCAGCGGTTAGGATATTCGGTTTTCACTCAAGAGACTTGGGTTCGATTCCCAGCAAGAGAGTTCCCATTTGTGGTTATTTTCTTAATTGGTTAGAGAGAAGGCCTACTGGGCCTCTTTGATCCAATGTAGAATCTTAAGACCCAACACAGTAATGACTATCAACAGTTAAATTTCATCTTATCTTAATAGTCACAAATTTCATTGGTAATTTTAATAGAACTAGATCGAAAAGTTGAAATTTTGGAGATGTCACTGCTAATAAATAATAGTCTACTGTTAAATGTATGGCGGGATACATTATAGCAGGAGATTTTTTAGGAAATTTACATACAATGAGTTATTATATGTGAAGTTACACATTTATAATAATAATCTCTTTAAATTAGGTTGATATATGTTGATTGTTGACTCATTGAACACTTGATTTATAAGTATAATGTTGTAATAATAGAGGAGGTTACTTGTTATTCACAAAAGCACAATTGCCACAAACCATCAGTCAGAAAACTCAAATAACAGAAACTCCAAATTAAGAACTGTAATTCACACAAGAATACCACTCGGAACCCTAAAAAATTGATTTGAAATTGTTCACAAACATATTCTGCTATGAAAAATTTGCAAACAATCCAGTATCAATGGTATTTTTATTACCTCACCACTAGCAGAGAAAGTCGAATAGAGGGTTAAAGAACCACTAGAACCAGAACCACCACCGATTGTGAATGGTCTAAAATCGCGTCGGAAAAATCTCAATCAAAACCACCAATGATTACATGCTTGACGCGACCTCGATAGTAATTTTGATCAAGCACCAAAGGTTTGGTGATGTTACAAATGGTCTACGGCACTAGACAAAAATGATCTAGTATAATACAAGTTAATAATATGATTTATAAGTGTGATGATGATGTGCTCGAGCGCTAATGATCTAATGCCAGAAGTTTAAGGTACGTGGTATGTCAGATGCGTGCCATCTATCGTGTCACATCACAGGGCATGACATGGCATGCCAAATGGCATGTATCTGGCATGCCACGTAAGCGTCTGACGGTATGGTATACGTCTAGCATTAGATAATTTTCATCATATGCTCACATTATCCGCTTATATCATATCACATGGTGCTCGAACATTCCCACCTAATACACATGTTGGGGGTGTTAAAGTTTTGATCACTTGTCAGATATCTGGTGGAATAATCCTGCTAGACGTACACTTGGCGGATGGTAATTGGATAACTCATGTCTGAGACAACTTACATCGAGCAACTCACACGTGAGCTGTCCAATTATCACATGCGAAGTGTGCATATGGCTAGTGATCAATTTTTGTTAGCGATTGTTCTTCAAAATCAGGTTGGATCAATTTTCTTTACTAGACTAGAAAAGATTCGAATGATTTCAGTTTAAGGATAAAGATTAGAAAACCGTTAACAGAACTAACAAAATAAGAACAGATCGGAAGCTCAATAAATGTATATTTGAAAAATTAGTAATCTTGATTAAATAATAAAATTTCTGCACAACTCACGCTGATAAACCAAATTAACATTCGGTAAAATAATAACCTTGCTAGAATATTAATTTTTGTTGTTCTGAAAAATATTAGTTTATCGAGGTTTTCTTGTAGGTTATATAACTCTCTTTCTCGATCTAACTTGCACACATTCTATTGAGTCCATTAGACACTATGTATGATGTTTAATGAATTATATCACAAGATCTAATTGGACACATTAGAGGATAGGTCTCTCGATGTATCTATTGAGATCCTACCACATAATCCGATGGACACTGTCTTATGGTGTCTAATGGACTTCATAGAAAAACCAATCTAACTCGACTTCTATTTATTTTTCCAATTCCATTTCTTACAAAAACTATTTTACAATTTACACACACACATAGTAAATATTTTTTTCACATACTACATCACTTACAGACCAACTTGATTTTGTTAATTCATTTTGCAAATATACTTTAAAAAAGAAAAATTGTATACTACTAGACTTTTTGTTATTTTTGAAGTCATGTTTGGATCTATTTTCGTAGTAATTAGTCAACCAGCATAGAAAGTCAAGCCCAACCCAATCAGCTGTCTTTCATGGGCTTGTACTGTTCTTGACGCTCTTCCGATCTATTTTATTTAAGCATCTAATTTGGGGAAAATTTGGGAAAAAAGGGGGGAAAATTAAGTGAAGAGTGAAGGGAACTGGGAGTCTGGGACTACCTCAAATCAAACCAGAAGCTCTCGCTTAATCCTCTGAGAAGGTCCGTCATTATGTCCTTAATTTTCTTTTTATTTGTATCTGTACTTACTGAAGCGTTTTAGGTCTTCGTTTTTAAGATTATACAATTTTTCTTTAGATATGTTGTAATGTTGATTTGCATGGGCGTAAATTTGTATGGTGACAAAAAAATAGAAGATTTTAGAAGAATTTTTTATTTTTATGCTAAATAAGAATATGGGTTTTGTGCAATTTTTCTAATCTGGAGCGTATGATCCATAAGAGGAGTTTGTAATAAGAGTGGCTGCTCGTGCACTTGAGGCAGGCAAACTGTTTGACAAAATGCCTAAACTGAAAGAGTTTGAAGTAACTGTGGAACTAAATATGCGCATCACAAGATGCTAGATGCAACATAGTAGATGGAAATATTGGGAAGGTTATCTGCAAAACTTAAGGCGAAGCTGTGTAGAATTGTCAGCATAATTTGATTATTTGGAGATGGAATTGTTAGACATGGTTTACCTCGTAGTCATTTAGGCATTTGGTACGATACACGTCATAGTCATTTAAATGTACCATCACTGGAATTGATTTGTAGACCTTGTAATAAGTGGGCAATCTATTGTTAATTCTTCACCTATCATCAACTCTTGTTCCTTTTTAACTATTTATTTTATTTTTGTCATTTCTTTAACATTTGGGGGTTCAGGTGCCAGGGAATGAATTGGAATTGGAAATTTATAGTTAACAGACAATGTGTTTGTAAATTATTGATTCACAGTATGTCCATGCCTTCATGAGAGTAAGCATAGTTAATACAGGGACATACACTGCATGACTAATACGTGGTATTTGATAGTACTTGACCGTAAAAAGGGCAAAATTTTACCTCCCCAGTCCCCTCTGTCTCTTCCTCTTCTCTTAAAACTATACATTCCACCTTATGAAATAAGCTAGGTTCTTAAAAAGTTTGTGTTGGGTTTAATGGTTTGAATTGCCTCTTTCAAGTGCTCTGAGCTATTTCATTAATCATAAAAGAACAGTCTTGGTGAATGAAAAAGCCTAACATTTATTTCACGTATCCTTTCACTTGTATAGGCGATGTATCTTGTCTAAATTTTTCTTGACTTGTAAGATTTCAACATGTTGTTTAGATTAGGAGGAACGGCTGGAAAAGCAGTACAATCTGTAGCAAAATCAGTTGCTGAGTATCAATATCCATGGCGAGAGAAGTAAGGGAAGTACAAGGATGAGCTTTCAAAGGGGGTATGGGGTTATTGGGAGCTTGGCGCGTGGAAGAAACTCGGAATTAGTGCCCGTAAACGGGCCCAACTACGCAAGGAAGTAGTTCTTGCGGGGGAATATTGGCCATATGATCCAGAAAGGAAGGAAATGAGGACCAAGGGGAGGAGCACAAGGTTGACAGAAAAGCAGCAGAAAAGCGGGAAAGAACTGCCGAACTAATGAAGAACATGCCTCAAATGTTGGCAGATTATAGGAAAAGAAGGTGGGAGAGGAAGATGAAAGCAGAGGAGGATGCTGCAAAGAAGGCAGTGCAGGAGTAGATCCAATTTCTAAGCGTGTGCTCTTCCGATCTGTCCTCAGATCTCTCTCGTGTTTTATGTTGAAGAAAGCACTAACGTTCTCTTGAATTGCCGTTCTATTTGTTTCAAACATTTGGCCTTTCTCCTTCTAATGGCTTGCAATATGTGGAAAAAGGCCTTTTGATGTTGGATGTTTTTCAAATTTCCTTGGGCGTTTTTCCCTTGATCATGTTAGCAACTGTCTGGTGACTCAGATCTAGAAGGCTCTTGATAATATAGCTTTTTGAGATTTCAAGATACATAATTTGATCATGATGGCAAACATTACTTTAGCCACTGTTTAATTGAGGGAGGAGTTGATTATATCTTTGGCAGTGATCAATCCCTTTACGAGCAGTGCAACTTAAGAGTTATAAAGGAGTCTTGTACCCGAATCTTGTAGAATTCATAACAGCACAAGAGACGGTGCGAATAGTTCCAATGGATTTGTATTTAACGAGTGCACAATATTTGGGGTGCGAGAAGGTGTGCTCTTCCGATCTAACGTAATAGAAATTGTTCATGAGTTATATTCAACAAGCCAATCATGTCCGACAATGTTGTACATGAAGGATGGAGTAATTGTATTTAATGAGTGCACAATACTTGGGAACGGGAAGGTATATTTAGGAATAACGTAATAGAAATTATTCACGAGTTATATTCAACAAGTCAATTATGTCGGACAATGTTGTACATGAAGGATGGAGTAATTTTTAGGGGAGAGCCGTAGGTAAGATAACCTATGTCGAGAGTCAATGTCGTGGAATGGGACCCAACAAGTCAAGAAGAATTAAGTGAATAAGGCCTGTTATGTTTATTTTTCTTGAATTCATTTTAAGTATTGTCTTTTAAAAGTAAATATTAAGTAAAAGAAAGATTTCAATTCCCTTGTTTTAAATATTTTCAAATTTTTACACTAAAAAACTCAAAAGGACAAAATGTTATTTTCCTTGTTTTGAGCTTTTCAGTTTAAAAATTTAAAAATACTGAAAACAAGGGAAATGAAGTCCTCTTTTTACTTAATATTTACGCTTAAAAAATAAGACTCAAAATGATTTTAAAAAATATAAACAGACATGTCCTAAGTGAATGAAAAAACTAAGCAGCAGAGTGATGAAGAGATTTGCACGACTTTCTTACATTGATTCGACGTGTCGAGCCCATGATCATCATTTTTCACCCTGTTCATAGACGTTCAGTTTGTTGACTATTAATTAGTCTAGGATCGGAGTTAGTTCTAGGTTTATTTTATTAGGTTTATTTTAAGGTCCGTTTGGAACCAATTATAAATCAATTGGTTTATAATATTTTATGTATTTTGAATTTTTGAAACATATGACTTAATTTGGTTAGTTAAATTTTGTTAAAAAGTGAAAAGTTATTACTTTATGTAATGAATTTGTGAGATACCAATTGTAGAAAGTTTTAGATTTATTTTCCATCTTCCTTACTACTTTCGATGCAATGGATTCTTAAATTATGTGAGACTTCTTTCTTCTTAATCTTAACTTAATTAATAAAAATTGCATTATTACATGATGATACAACATAATATAATAATTATTGTTACAATAGGATATTAGTAGTCCAGATGTTCCGTTATATGTCTAGCGAGATTATTCCGCTATACACACATGGCACGAGATTATTAGACTACAATGGGACTATCCCACCAAACATGTCCTTTTTGTTCTTTTTAAATAAAATTGATACATGGTAAAAATCTTATTTTTCAACACATTACATCACCTTTACATCAAAGGTAATATGAGACAGGTGTTATTTTTGTCAATCTTTTTGTTTTCTCCTTTGTCCAAATAGAATCAGTTTCCTGTCAAACGTATGGCAGTGAATCATTTTTAAGGAGATTAGTAGAAGATGTGCTTAATAATTAATTGGAACAGTGTATATCATACATCGCATAATAATTAGCAACGACCGCATTACATATAATCAGGGGCGGACTTAAGAATTTGGGTACCTTGTGTGATAATACAAAATAATGCCGCCTTCCATTAAGTAATGATGGCTATATTAGAAAAATAAATGATACTACGATCATGGTATATTTTATATTAAAAATAATCATTTCATTATGATGCCCCATTTTTTTTATTTATTAACTTGTCCGATTCATTATTCTTTTTTTTTTTTTGGCCTTTAATGATTAACGGCAAATTTAAATTTAAGTTTCAAAGTAAGCCTTGTTTAATTTTTTTAAGTAATAAAATCCATTCTAATTTTTAATCCAATAGCTACCATTAAACTTTTTTTCAAAATTGGAGTCCCAATAATGTTTTCTTTAACAAATTACATTCCAGAAAATTTTCAAAAATTTTAATGTCACACTTATAGCAAAAAGTAAAAAATAAAAAAATCATGCTCTTTAGATGATGAGACCCTATGTGATCGCATAGCCTGGACACCTCGTGGCCACCCATGTATATAATAAAGAAAAATATATTTTAAGAAAAAGGATAAATAAATTCGGGCTTGGAATTCAATGAGTTCAACTCAACAATCATAGAAGTAACGGACTAGAGGGTGGGCGGATCAATACCAAACTGTATCCACCCCGCGATACGTCACATATCGTAGATCCAATCTCATATGTCCTACAAATTCACAGATCGTCATATATTTGGGGAAAATGTTATCCAAATTTACGTTGGAGATAAGAATTAGACAAAAATTTTGAAACAATAAAATAAAATACTAAAAAAAAATATATTGATAAATTGCTACTACATGTCCCGACATGTTTTTATGCTTTGATAGTGTCGCATAATAATGAATATATATATATAATCATTCTTTTATGGGGGAAAATAAAGGAGGATAATGTTAAAAGAATATATTTTATGTCAATATGAAATAACGTGTTCGAATTTATATTAGAATTTATAAAAACTAGGCGGTTCCCCTATGTCTCTTCCGTTGTCGTCCAGCGGTTAGGATATCTGGCTTTCACCCAGGAGACCCGGGTTCGATTCCCGGCAACGGAATGCTTTTGTTTCATTTTTATGTTTTGCCATTATCTTCATTAGGTAGAAAAGGTGGCCCCGTCGGGCCTCTTTGATCGAACGTAGCCCATAAATCATAATACCTAAAACGACATATGAAGGCCTAGCCTTAGTGAAATGGGCATAGAAAGCCAAGCCCAACCCAATCAACTATCAATGCTGTGCCTGAAGTGACCTTAGCCCGGCCCAAGAAAATGCCGCGGCTACATCGTTTTAGCATTTGACGGTGGGGAAGATAAGGAAAAGTAAAGAGTGAAGGGAATTGGAGAAATGCAAGTCGAACCAGAATCTCTCGTTTAATCGTCCCAGGTCAGTACTTACGTCCTTATTTTTCTCTCTATTCTATCGTCCTAGGCTTTCAAGTTTCCGTCTCTCTCAGGCTTTCAGGTTTCCCTTTTTAAGAGGATTCTTTTGGAGTTATTTTGCAATGTTTATTTGTTTGTGTAAATTTGTATGGCGACGGAAAAATTGAAGGTTGTAGAAGAATGTATCTTTATATGTTAAACAAAAATATGAGTTTTGTATAATTGTTTCTAATCTGGAGCATATGATCCTTAAGAGTTGTATGTTGTGAGAATGTTTGCTTATTGCAGCTGAAGCAGTTGTATGTTGTGAAGCAGGCAAACTGTTCGACATAATGCCTTAACAGGAAGATTTCGAAGTAACTGAGCAATGAAATATACGCATCACAAGACGCTAAATGCAACTTAATATGGAACCATGTTGGGAAGATTAACATCATGGAAATGTAGGAGGGGTTAGACTTTAATCTACCCACATGGAGGTAGGTGATCAAAACTAGATGCTAGGTGATCAAAACTAATATAGCATCATCACAATAATCTCCATGTGTTATTTAGAGCGGGAATTTTTAGACATGGTTTACCTTGTAGTCATCTAGCTCCTACACATCATAGTCATTTCATACCATAATTGGAAATAATTTGTGAAGCTTAAAATAAAATAGGCCACATAGTGTTAAATCGTCCTATGATCAACTCTAATTCCTTTGTCAGTTATTTATTTGTCCTTTCATTTTTGGGGTTTAGTTGCTGGGAGAAAATTGGCAATTGAAATTTATAGAGGGTTCTAAAAAGCGCAAGGCATGAAAAAGCATCCATGCCAAGCATTGAGCTTAGGTGCATCTAAGTGCACCAATGGGTGATAAAAGTGCGATGCATGATAATGCACAAGGAGTGGCAAAGCTTGGAGTCCAAGCTTCAAGCTTAAGCGCCGCTTAGGCATCACTTATGTGAGCCTTTTAGAACACTTTTAGTTGATAGATTAGACAAGATTATATAAATTATTGATTCATAATATGTTTTTGCTGGTTAACCTTTATGCGTTCATGAGAATAAGCATACTCAATATGGGGACATACTGTGTATTTGACGGTATGGTAGTGGAATTTGAGATAAACAAATTTTTGCTTTCTTTTTTGTTTTCCTATTAAATCTATGCATTCCGTCTTACCAAATAAGCTAGAAAGGCACATTTGATGCTGGACAATTTAGAACACTTTTACTTGATAGATTAGACAATATGTATATAAATTATTGATTCATAATATGTTTTTGCTGGTTAAACTTTATGCGTTCATGAGAATAAGCATACTCAATATGAGGACATACTGTGTATTTGACGGTATGGTAGTAGAATTTGAGATAAACAAATTTTTACTTTCTTTTTTGTTTTCCTATTAAATCTATGCATTCCGCCTTACCAAATAAGCTAGAAAGGTACATTTGATGCTGGACAAACTGATTCTAATAGGGTAACTAAGGATGTGGGATTCGAGGCCTGACATTCACGATGAGTGCCTTGCAAATTTCGTATTGTGTTGATGGTTTGAATTGCCTCTTTCAAATGTTACTGAAGTTTTTGATTAATCATAAAAATGCAGTCTTGGTGAATTAGAAAAGCTGACATGAAATGTTATGTACCCTTTCACTTACATAGGTGATGTATCTTCTCTTAACTTTCTCATGACTCAGATTTCAACATATTGTCTAGTTTAGGAGCAATGGCTGGAAAAGCAGTACAATCTGTTGCAAAATCATTTGCTGAGTATCAATATCCATGGCGAGAGAAGTTAGTGAAGTACAAGGATGAGCTTTCGAAGGGGGTATGGGGTTATTGGGAGCTTGGTGCATGGAAGAAACTTGGAATCAGTGCCCGTAAACGGGCCCGAATACGCAAGGAAGTACTCCTTGCTGGGGAAGATTGGCCATATGATCCAGAAAGGAAGGAAATGAGGACCAAGAGGAAAGGGCACAAGGTTGACAGAATAGCAGCAGAGAAGCGGGAAAGAACAGCGGAACTAATGAAGAACATGCCTCAAATGTTGGCAGATTACAGGAAAAGAAGGTGGGAGAGGAAGATGAAAGCAGAGGAAGATGCTGCAAAGAAGGCAGTGCAAGAGTAAATCCAAATTTTAAGCATTTCCATGATCGAATGTCCTCAGTTCTCTTTTGTTTTACGTTGAAGAAAGCACTGAAACCATAACGTTCTCTTGGATTGCCGTTCTATTTGTTTCTAATGTTTGGCTTTTCCCCTCTTGATGCCTTGCAATATATGGAAAAAGGCCTTTTGTGTCATGAGCTTGCGTTTCTTTCTTGCCAAATGTTCAAGCTCAACTCTGCAGTATGTAATTGCCAAGACATTATAACCCTGGTATTGAATATATAATGTGTGATTTCCGTCGGCTATTCTAAATCTGATCATCAAGAAAATTGAGTAGCAAACGTCTGGAACCCCGGAATGCGACAAGAGTTCAATAGATCAAACATTAATGTACAACACTGAATAAGCATTTGAATCTTTACGATAGGGGGTGAAAGCGAGCATGAAAAAGAAAGTTTCATATTACTATGACCCATCACAGGAATGAAAACCAGGCACGGTTTTTGCTCACATATACTGTTACTGAACAATGTTACAGCGGTTAATTGAGAACAAAGTTTTTACAATGCAATAGGGGTGATGCTAACAGAAATCCACAGGGTAGAAAAAACAAAGCCTCTGCAGCCCCTCAAGAAAGAGATTGCTCAGCTTACAAAACAGAGTAATTTTTATTGTTCTACTCAAATGCCCACTGATTTTCTCTTCGGATCTCTTCTTCCTCATCAGGTGTGAAGTCATTCTTGATGTTGAATGTCTTTCGAATTTCCTCCGGCGTTTTTCCCTTAATCATGTCAGCGACCGTCTGGCAAGTCAGATCTAGAAGGCTCTTAATGTTCAGGAAGTTAGCAGCCTGGAAAACAATATCCGAATGAATGGCATGGTTAATGTTATGAAAGTTGGTGGCTTGGAAAATGTGAGATGCCAAGGATAAAATGTATGAGCATTTATGAGATGAATAATTATGAAATCAAATGGTAACTGAGATTTCAGATAGTTATATAGAGATATCAATGCAGGCATTCGCCAACTAGTGAGAGCCTAAAGTATCTTTGGGGATTTTTAATATAGAATAAAACGGGATTGGACACAAACCATTTCTATTTAAAAATATAATCTGGAATTTGGTCAAACCAATCACATCCACATATTTGACAAGACCAACTTGTACTACACAAATCTTAACCATTCATTCACACAAAATCTAGTTCTATTTTTAAACAAAAACAGTTTGTGAACACCCACTAAGTTCTTTTTCTTTCTTACTATCATCCAGCACAATTACGTCGTGTAGCGTGTAGCGTCGACCTGGTACGATGGCCGGAGAGCCATATCCAAGTGTCATGGGCTAAAAGCAAAGATGCTGATGAACTGTCCAAAAAATCTAGCTCTTAAAATTTAAAGATTCTCTCAATTATGCATGATACGCCCTACTTAAATAAGATTCTCTTGAAAATGCTGTTACTTACATAATATTAAAAATCAAGAGAAACCGTTCCATTTTCCATACATAATCCACACAAAAGCAATCACATGACAGGGTCAAGAGAAGCAGAGCTCACAACATGTTAACAAGGGCACCGGTTAGATATCTAAAGACCAATCCGTTGTTCAAACAAGTTCAAATTTAACAGCATTTTGTTCTGGGCAAATGAAGCTTGAGAAGACACATATCTTCATCTAAAACTCAATTTTGGCTTTAAAACTAAAATTAAACTAAAGCAATAGATGTGCTTCTTCACTTTCTATTCACATCCCAGTTCAGAATCCATAAAGCTAATGATGAAATTTTTGAAGTTAAAAATTGGCATGTCATCAAAAGCCAAAAGTATGGGATAAAATATCAGACGTTTACTGTAACTACGAGGTTTTGAATCCAAAGAACCTCTAAAACACAAAAGTCACAACAAATCCACTTAACTCCAGGAGAGAAAAACATCTATGATAAATAGAAATAACAAAAACAATTACCACTTTTATTTTGATGATAGCGACAAAGAGAACAATGATAACGACATTGACATTAACACCAACGATTTTATAACAATATTATGATAATCAGCAATAAACCCAGCATGTTGGCTTATGCCTGGAAAACAAATGAAGTCAGGTAACTTGTACCTTCTACCCAAACATGGTTGTATAATATATTTTTCCCCATTTCAAGCTAACAGAGCAATTTTTTTTACTTATTTGGAAATTCTCCTAGTGTCACAATGACTGAATTGATTATTTCCAAGTTTGACCGATGAAAGTTACTTATTTCAAGAGCTGATGTTCTATCTATCCATAAATAACAACTAAAAGTTCCAAGAAGCAATACAAGGACCAAATTCACAATTCAGAACCAAATCACACACAATGCAAGGGAAACATCAGCTTCCGTAACAAAAATAGTAAAAATGACATAAACTATTACTATTATGATCACTATATTTTTTTAGAATCAGACATTACGCATATTACCAGTATGAGATCGAAGAGTGTAGCCTGGTCAACTTTAGCAAATTCGGAATCGAAGTTCTTCAAATCATCGTCGTTCTTGTCTCCGGCCTTGGCAGCTTCGACATGCTTCTTGCAGTATTCGATGACTTTCGATAGGATTTTTCCGGTGACATTCGGCAAGGGGATGATGTTATCAGCGCAATCGTCCTCAATCATGTGCTTTATGGTCTGAGACTCCAGCGCCACTGCCTCCTCCACCTCAAACACCTCTCCGTCCGAGCTCCTTAGGGTTATCTTCTTATAGCCACTGGCACTCTCCGCCGCAGACGCCATCGTGTCCAATGGAGAGACCCTTCCTCCTCTAGGGCTATAAAGATTCCTCCTATTTTTGTTTTCCAGGGTAAAAATTGATTGTTTAAAAAAAAAAAAAATTGTGAGTTTTTCCAGGTAGGTTGTTTTATACATGAATTATCAAAGTATTACTCGTTAAGTGTACATCTAGTGACGGGATAATCTTGCCAAATGTCTGGCGAGTAATCAAAACTACACTTCACACACACTAACAAAAAATTAATAGATAAAAAAACTACATGTACCATTATTAGTATTAGTATTACATAGCATTATTTGATAAAAAATTATTACTTACACAACCTTGATAGATAAATAAATATGGGAGAAATTTATAACTTTGATTAGATAATAGAAATATCCAGTCCAGACTCACCAATTTTGATCACCTGTCAGACGTTAGACACACACTTGACGAGTGATAATTAAATAATTTATATATGGGACAACTCACGGGTTAAAAAATCTTCTATATATGTTGAGCTGTAATTATAACTTTAGATATATATCACAAAATAACATGGTGTTTACTTATTTATTTTTTAATTAAACAAAAGAACAGTTTCATTCCACAGAAAAAAATATATATATACAGCTGAGAAAAGGGGAGCATAAACCCTTTTCCAACTAACAAGAAAAACGAAACTAACAGTAAACTAAAAACACAAACACCAGATAAAAGAAACACAGCAACATGATTTACAAGCTTCAATCAAAAGCAGAGACACAAATGTCTTCAAAGAACCCCTGTCAAGAAACCCATTGCAGATAGTCTTCAAAACCCGTAGAAACGTACAACAAAGAAAAGATCAATCCGACAATCGGTTAAAGGTTTTGCCTGTCGAACATTTGTTAGAACTTTAAGATATGTCAACACAACACATCAATGAAAGAGTCATGCTATTTATAAGTATGCCTTTACAAATTTTTTACAAAATATAACGTAAATTCACTATGTTAGCCTTCAATTATTTTTTCCCCTATCACATAATTCGGAGCCCTAAAATTAAATAATTACGCGAAGTAAAAGAAATAACTACCAGAAGAGTTCAGAGACCTTTCAACCTCATCAATGACCCATTCCCCAGTCTCTGGAAGCCTCCATTCTTCAAGACAGAATGAAAAATTCTGCAAATTCATTTAGTATTTGAAAAGCTCATATGCATTGGACTTGTATTGGTATGACAATTTTTCCAAGGAAACAACAATTCAGGACGGACTCCGTGCTGTTTACTTAAAAAAAAAATTGATTGGTTTAGGATATCGGCGTTTGGTTATTTGAATTGTATAGCGTTCATCAAGCTTTTTAGCACTTAATTTAGACATTGTGGTTATTTTGGGATGTTTAAATTGCACTTCTACTATATCGTTGTTAAATTCACACTTCACATGCTCTGTGTATTAAAACTTTGAATCATTAAAAAAATATTGGGGTCTTTCTCTATATGTATGCGTTTTACATTATCAGAGCAATTGCTTAAATCCTAAAGAAGCAAAATGTCCTATTACATATTCACTGACTTGGAAAATTAAATCTTTTTTTATCTTACTGGAAAATTAAATCTTGAATTCAAAATACCGGTCTGGCTATGGAAACAAAGCTGGGTTCTTTAAGGAGCCTGGTTTCCAATGACAGACTCCTCACCTGACATACACCACATAACAGCATCTCATTAGAAACTAGACTCCATAAGAAATCCGACCCTGGCTCCTTAGAAATTTCCTTCAAAATACAGCATTGAATTTCGAGACGTAATCTTATTAAATTTGTTACAGTAAAAGCTATCATAAGACTATTTCTAAATCACCTGCAGGGCACGCATTAAGCACTAATTAGTTAGACGCTAAATTTTATCAAGAGTATATTAAATTTTTTATAGAAATAAATCGGGCTCTGAGTTTGGAGTCGGACCACTAATTATAGGGGGCCACATATATTTTAAAATACACATGACCCCTTATAATTAGTGGTAGAGCTCCAAGAGACCGATCTATTTCTATAACCAGACTGAGAGTATATACCATTAAAAGACATTTATTACTCTGAAGTTTTAACAGTCATTTCGTTACCAAACAAATTAAATTTGTGATTCTCTGTAAGTACTTGCACGCTTCATTCACATGCACGAATTATGCACATTTATCTTGTGTAGAATATTTAAAATCAAATTTTAACAATCCAAAACTCGTTTCCAAAAAAAAAAAAAAAAAAAAATCCAAAACTACTAAAACACAAAAGTTTCAAAATCCTCCAACCGTCTTGTCCAATTTCACTTTGAGTGCCCTAAACTAAAAAATTATTATTATTACTAGAATTCTCACCCATACGTTACACAAGATCTAAAAATAATAATAACCGTAATAATTCTCAAGAGACATATTTATCTGACATGAAAAATGACATGTTTAGTTGTCAATCATATATTAGATGATCGTGGGTCTTCAAATTCACCAGTTATATAAAAACAACCAATTCATTTTTACCAACTAATAAATATCAGTTATTCATATCAGATAAATATGTCTACCTAGAATTAATCTAATAATAAATGTCAATAAATTTTTATACAAAAATTTAATAAATTATTAATACAGCTATTTGAGTTATATGTTGGTATTATGAAACATAAATTTTTATAACATTCTATCATATTTTGATTTATTTGTTGGTAACACTTTTTGTACCAGTTAATTTTTTTCTTTTTTCTTTTTTTTTTAATTTATAAATTGGATATAGGTTAAGAGAGGGGAACCAATATCAGTTATTCATGTCAGATAAATATGTCTTCATATAATTACTCTAATAACAAATATCAATGAATTTTTATACAAAAATTACATATAAATTATTAATACAGCTAGTTGAGTCATATTAGCATTATGAGACATAAGTTTTTATAACCATTCGATTATATTTGAATTTATTCGTCGGTAACACTTTTTGTACTAGTTAATTCTTTTTTTTTTATGTAGTAGGTATAGGAGAGGGAAAGGGAGGGACATGTGTGTTCTAACCCAAGACGTCCTGTTTATAATGTGAGAAACATAACTAATGTAGCACTTATTTGAATTAAAACATCAGTTAATTATGCATATATAGATAAAAATTAATTGAACTGATTCAATAAAAGTAAAATATTTAAAAATTATTGCACAACTATTATAGTGCACCTGTATTAATATTCGGTTTATCTCTCAATGAAATAATTCAACTCCAAATACAATAAGATCATTTTTAAAACTACAAATTGAAATTTTTATTCCATGGAAAATTCTCAAAAAGATCCAATTTATGTTAAATATAGAATGGAGAAATTGGAGTACTATATTTTTAAAAAAATCGAATTTGATTATTGCACTACGATAACCATATTAAAATTTCTTCAAAAATCATTAAAAATTAAAAGTTAAAATTAGGTTACAAATTTTTAGAAATTCATTCATTTAGAGACGTACTATGTATTGGTTTTCGAATTATAAAAATTACTATTTGCTTTTTTTGAATAGAACTCTCAATTAATTTCGTATTCGATTTGATAAGTGATCGATCTCTAATTCAAAATAGTTAGCTAAAGAAACTACCGCGAATTAATGATTGAGTATGAGTTAATAAAGGGAAAAGAATATCATTTAATAAATTAGTATAACAATTTAAAAAAAGATAAAAAAATACAAAAAAATGAATTAAATGATATTATCAGAAATCTTATAGAGCTAGAAAATTTACATAGTCAGAAAATGAGGGAAAAGTCATCTTTCTCTTATTATATATATAAATATAGATTACTAGATTTTTCACCCCGTGTGTTGCACGAACATAACAACAAAAATTAAAAATAATTTAAGGCAGAAAAGAAAGCTGAAGTCCTGATCATTTCCCTAGTATAATACTAAACTTGAAATTTTTTTTTTGTTATTGAAAGAAGAAAGTTTTATTTTGATCGTATTTCTATCTATTTATAATTAAAAAGTAAATATTAAAATAATTATACTTAAAGAAAAAAGATAATGTAGAATTAACAATCTTTTTTCTGATAAATTTTCATAAAATATAATGTAAGTATGATTAATTAATTTTTACGAAAACAACAATGGCAGTGTACAATTTATATAACTATAATCACCCCACCCCACCAAAAAAATCCAAGCCATAATCTGTCAAATTTGACTTTTCATAGATTTAAAATATGTAAATTAGGTTTAATTCGAAAATTTCTTTTTTTAAAGAATAAATTTGAGAATTATTGAAGCATGATTAAAAAAATTTTAATGTTTATTATAATATTTCTAGCAAGAATAATATGTGTGTGTGTATGTGAGAGAGAGAGATTCATAATTTTAATTCATAAGTAATAAAATAATCAATTGTGGATAGAGGGATGCTAAAAAATAAAACAAAATAAAGTAAAATGTAAAAAAAAAGAAAAAAATTCCCCCCGACACAAGTGGTAGAACAATAATCCGAAGTAAAAGTGCAATTCAAGCCCAAACACAACATGACACCCAACTGAAATCTTCAATTGGAAACCTAAAATTAAAAATCAAGAAAATATATCCATTTTCTTGATTTTTATTTTTAGATCAAGAAAATAGATTAATTAAGAAAGCATAAAAAAATTAATTCAAATGTTCTTAAAAAATAATTCAAATAAAAAAATTAAAGATACACGAAAAGTTAAGAAACAAACTCTTACATTAGAAACCTAAAAGTAGAAATCATGAAAAGGGATTAAGGAAATAAAAAGAAAATTAATTCAAATCAATAATAAAAGATAAGGGCAGAAAAACATTAGAAGATCTGAATTTCTATAGAAAGATTGAAACCATAATTGGATGAAGATTCGAGGATAAGGCACAAAGGAGAGAAATTAAAGAAATTTGAATCCAATGCAAACATAACTACAGAAATTAAAAGATGTAGTGAAGAAGAAAATTTAGGAAAAAATAAAAATATATAATTTCATAGATGATGTCACTAATGACGTCATCAAAATCCTCATGAAGCCAGAGCATTGATGGTAAAAACTATGCTAGATAAACTTCTCTTTTTGTGAATATATAGATTATTATTATATATCTTAAAGACCAAATACTCCACATTCTTGGCTTCATTTTACTTTTTGTCTTCTCCAAAACCAAACCCATCTTTGTAGCTCTCTCTCTGTATATCCATTGCCTCTCCCTCTCACGACACAAAAGTTTGTAAAAAAAATTTTTTGCCTAAAAAATCTTTCCATTTTATAT
>CAVNYN010186231.1:2932-105159 GCA_963692815.1 Nyctanthes arbor-tristis
CAGCTGTGGCTATTGTAGCACAGGCCATGTAATGCCATTACACAGTCGCGCAAATCAGAAGGCTGATAGAGCGTATAATATCTCAAAGTCGAATTCTGCATTTACATCACAAGACTTGAATTATAATCAATAATAAATTACAGGTATGAAAATCTAAGAAATCAAGAAACGTTTCTAGGATGGCAGCATACCCAGGGATGATTTGAAGGGAGAAGAATATATTTTGCCAAGAAAATTGATGAGGCTGCTACCAAGGACGGGAGAAAAGAAAGCATACTGTACTCTAGAAGAGACAGCTCTGCTATGTAGTTGGCTAGACACTCTAACTGCAGAGATGGTGCCTGGAAAGTAGACAATCACCAGATGTAAGCAAATAAGAAGCGACTACTCCTGTCATGAGAAATTATACATACTACTACTACATGACTGTTTATGTAAGGATTCAACTTAGTATGGATTTCTGTATCATACTTCGTGGACGTCTTGTGCAGCACGAACAAATCTCCTGAAAAGAAGTGCAATAACGAGATAGTCAGCACCAAGAACATTTAAGAGATCACTTATTCACTTGCGATCAAATGATCACCTCAAAAAACATTTGGCTGTGGGGGCAGTCAATTCAAACTTCAAGTAATTCAAAACAGCAGATTCCATTTGCAAAACCTGCAGAGGTTAAGCTGCATGATACTTCACTTCTAAAATATAAAGCCTAGGAGTTGTAAACTTGTGTGTCAAGAAAACAAACACATACCTCATCTCTAAAATATGTATTGTCAGTTATGTAGCAGAACTCTTCCACCTGAGGTGCACAAATCTCTTCATACTTGCTGCAACATGCAAGATCATATAATGAGGTTATTCTTTTTCTTTTAATCCAAAGTGATACATATATATATATATGCACAAGCATGCTTACAGATTAGTATTTCCACACTGACACGCTCACAGGCAAACAAAAGAGAGTGACACCATGCGGAGTTACATGTATGAATTAAAAAGAAGAAATGCAATGCTGAATCTTACGAGGCAATCATCATGCAAGCAACACCTAACAATTGCAACTTTTGTCTGTCCATGACGTTGCCTGAAAGGTAACGATCTATATAATTGACAGTTAGATACAATGTATCTGGGATAAGCCTGTATTCTTCAGCAACCTGTAGTTCAAAGTTGTCAGACACAAAACCTGGAAAGACACAGGAATTTGAACAGATAACGGAGTCTAAAATAATACACAAAAAATTGAAGTTCATCCAAATTTGGCTCTGTTGCACTAACGCTGGAGTTTCGACATGTTACCTCAACAAGCCAGTCAATGAGAATTGCCCGCATGCTGGGATTGATATCCTTTTGGACCCTTTCCATGAAGTCAGTAGTAGGTCTTTTCTTTGCCTAAAATTACAAGAACAGATATATATTAAAAATTTGACATTTTTAAGATAAGCAACTCTATAGCACCACACACACACACACACACATACACTATAAGCAGTCAATACAGCACCACTCAAATCAAAATCCAAACTGTAATTTGTTTCAAAGCAACTTAAGCAGTAATTCTCTTGTTCAGATTATGTAAACAAAAATTTTCGAAACGAAAACGGAATTCAAACCTCAGATGCTTGCAAATGCTTGTAGATATCACAAGCAATGGTTGCACAAAATTGTGGGTCTTTCAAATTGTCATCAACGTCAACAAAGTCATCTGATTCCATTGCTGCAAGTATTTCTCGCTTGCATATGTTCCCTGTAGGCATCCAGTAAGGACAGAAATACATTTAAATAAATGGAAATCAACGTGGAGATATGGTATCTTAAACAACCACTGATAGATATATCACAATGCACAACCTGCAACTTCCACGGGTTCTGAGATGCAGAGCTTGTGGGATGCCTTTCTTTCAATGGAATCAACTGCCGCAAGTTCATTACTATCTATGTATTCAACCTCAGGGCTGTTGAGAGTATCACATGTAGACATGGACTCATCCATAGAAATAGATTGATCTGGAGAAACATCCATACTGCATGGTGCAGGGGCATGAATAACTTTGGGGAACACTGCATCACTTTTTGGAATAGAGTTACTTTTACTTGAAGCAACCAAACTCGGTTTTGCAAAGAAGCCTGGCATTGTTGGCCCTGAGAAGCTTGCATTCGCAGAAGTCGAAGATCCCTTCTTGATGCTTACAATTTTTGCTGTGCATGGTACCTATAGAATTAAAAACAAATACAATTTGTGTTTAGGACTCATGATCGCAACAGATAGAATGCATCATAAATAGTCATTAGAAGGGAGAAAATACCAATTAATTTTTCATCTCCAAATAAATTTGTAAGAGAATAATTAATTCCTTTTTAATGAGTGAGACTATTTTCTTTGATTTCCCGATAATGACTTATTGTTAAAAGAAAAATAAAATTTCCTATTTCCGGATAATTCAACCCAAAGATTTAACTTGTCTAAATTCAACCCGAATTTCATGCGTAATTAAATTAGAAATTTTAACTTCAAAAAAATCTATAAATAATTAGATTTAACATATAACCTGAAAGACCCCAATGTTTTCTCCAATAAAAAACATCAAAAGTGAGGGGAAAAATACCAGTAAACAAGAAATATTGGAAAATCAGAAATCAAAATGAAAGGCTTGAAACCGTATGAAGCATCCATGTATAACCATCAATATACAGTCGTATATTAAAGCCCTAGTCAAACTGTCAAAGAAAAGCAAAACCATCAATCTACACTTACTATTTTTGATGATTCTGATAGGGAGTTTCGTCGGGGAACCGAAGGCACAGAACCCTGCCGCTGGTTGCTGATGTTTGCTAGCGCTGGGCGTTTCTTGGCTGCATGCTGAGACGGCAAAGTAGAAGCGGTTGGAGCCCCCTTCACAAAACTCTCCGATCCCGACGATGATGACGCGTGCCGCTTGGCCAGCGATGAAGCGGTAGCGGACGTAGACCTTCTCCCCCCTCCAGCAGCACTCGCCATTATTATTAAAAAACAATGGCAAGAATCGAAAAATTGAGTCGATCAACAGGGGTTTAAACAAAATATCTAAGGACCCACCTGAGAATTGGAATCAAACAATCATTCTTGAAATTTGATTATCAAGGAACGACAACCCAAGAACAAAAATTGGAACGAAGAATGAAGTTTAAAACAAAAATTTCAAAATCCTCAATGGAATTTTACACTTGATGGTTTCAAAATTTTTTCAACATCAATTTCATGAATTTCTGTAGAAATGGAAAGTAGGGAATCATACTATACAAATATAATGGTTTAATAGGTGCTTTTGAGGCGGGGAAAAGGGTTGATTTGAATTGTAGAAGATCTAGACCGTTGGATTAGGCTAGGTATTCGTTAGAAGTGGGGCCCAAAGGAGCTGTCTCTTAGAATTTTTGTGTCCTCAATTGACGTATGTCTTTGTGAACGACGAATCAAAAGCGGGTAAATTTGAATTATTTTGATTTAGAAGTATTTCTATTGGTTCGTGACATAACGGCAGGTTGTTTTAATGTGTAGAATTTGAATTCGAATTTGAACCGGAGCGGATCTTTTGCTGCATTGAAAAGGTAGAGACTAGCACGTTGTCCAAGCATGAAAAATTTGTACGTAGAAAAATGACAAAATTTAGTGAAAATAAGAAGTATTTATTTTCAACTTTTCAAAATTTTTATGTGCATTTTTACTACTTACTTTTTGGATTGGAGATGTATAATTTGTTTGTAGTATCTCTAACGATAATATTTTCCTTTAAATTTTGTAATATGTAATTTGTTTGTACTTTCTAAAACGATAATGTTTTCCTTTAAATTTTATAGTTCTTCTGTATAAAGTTGTGTTTGTAGGAGTTCAGAATAGCACCTACTAGTCATTTTATTTTTTTTGATATTTCGGAATAGTTTTACTGAATTATAATAATTTCAATGTTCAGTGTTTATAAATGCACGTAAAAATGTTAAGGTACTTGGTGTTTACTCGTGTCTATCAGTTGTGCCTAATGATTCCCTTGTCTTTATTCTATGGTAGAAGCAGGGGCATATCTAGAATATTGTTAAAGGGGTAGTAGAAACTTAACAACCTCTAGCCAAAATACAAAAAAAAAAAAAAAAAACTTCAGGTCAGGGCGGTTTGGGTTAGGCCGTGGGGCGGTTCAGGGTAGCAAACTGTCCCGTTTACTGCCCCATTTAATTACTTTTTTTTTTTTTGGGATTTGATGGTGAATTTTGAGGTTTCTAAACTACCTGAAATTAACAACCACTCTCAAAAAATTTTTTTAATAAAAGTTGGGGTTGTATAATTGTTTTTTTTTCTTTTGTTTTTTTTTTTTCAAAACACACTAAGTGGATCGAAAATAATATTCCAAAGCTTTCATATGTTCTCCATTACTTGTATGGGTAAGACCTATATTATAGAGTATATAAGTTCGATCATAGGGATCAGTTTCTAGCCGCATAGCTTCATAATAATTCTGCAAAGCTTCCGCATAATTTCCTTCAGATTGAGCTGACATCTGTTACGGTTGTCATTCAATTAAAAAATGCAACCCGCGGGTTGGCATTTTTTTCCCCTGTTCAGTTCGGGGCACGGCTAGTTAGCGGCCAGGTCGGGGTAAATTGTCATCTCAAATCTTATAATATAGTAATGACAACTAGACTGAAAACCAGTCTCCACTGTAGATAAATAGCATTATTCTACGACAATAAACACAACTAGTTCACATCATTTTAT
Source organism: Nyctanthes arbor-tristis (assembly GCA_963692815.1). Taxonomy (NCBI): domain Eukaryota; kingdom Viridiplantae; phylum Streptophyta; class Magnoliopsida; order Lamiales; family Oleaceae; genus Nyctanthes; species Nyctanthes arbor-tristis. The sequence goes on from CAVNYN010186231.1 coordinate 7,677, forward strand.
TAATCATAATCCCACATGCACTTAGGTGACAACACTTATACAAAATTTAAATTTTAAATCTATTTATAAACAAACTCATTTATAAATGGCTACCAAATTGTTACAACTCAAAGATAATTATATGTTTTACATCTCTAGCCGAGGTGTTGACTCATTAAGCTATTTCCTTATAAATATAGCATATATACTGGGTAAGGCGTTGGATTGTATTATTGAAGAAAGAAACTTCCAAAATCATATTGATTTGCCATGGAGCTCAATGTGGCTCAATAGAGAAACAGTCAAAATCATGTTTGCGTATAGAAAATATAAAATCATAAGTATACATCAATTGAATCAATAAGATCAATAGACTTACTAATCTAAAGTTCAAGATCGTTTAAAAGACAATATTCATTCTTACATATAATCCTTAGTGCATTTATACAATAATGGAAAAAATATTTGTTACCCGTATCATTTTAAAAAATCCTAATAAAACTAAAATATTCAAAGAAAAAAATGTAAGATGCATTAAAAAATTTAAATAACATTAAACTCACTCATACATACGGTATAATTAGTGGATTAACGAATTATGATGAATAAGAGTTTGTTTTAGAATTGACATTTCAGATTTGGTATTTTAATTTATTAGTGAAAACAATTAACAAACAAAACAAATGGGTAAAATGGTTAAGGTTTAGTGGTTAAACTTAATGGTCACAAGTTTAAGCCTTCTTTGAATTCTTTCACAAAATTTTTTGTACAATTACTCTAAAATTTACCAACTTAAAAAAGGCGCCTTTCACAAAAATTTTTGTACAATTATTGTAAAATTTACCAACATAAAAAAGGCGCCTTTCACAAAAATTTTTGTACAATTATTGTAAAATTTACTAACATAAAAAAGAGCGAAAACCACGGTACAAAAAGTACCGAGAGTTAAATAAATAAATTAATAATGTATAGAAAATTAATAAATTAACAAGTTCAAGACTTCTTTGGGTTATTTTACAAAAATTTTTGTTAAAAGGAAAATAAACATCTACTACAAAATTTACCAACATAAAAAAGGCAGGAAAATCGCGATACAAAAAATACCGATATTTAAGTGGATTAATTAATATATAGATTTCATTCATGATTCATCGAAAAAACGTAATGCAAAATAATTAAAATTTTTGTTAAAAAGAAAATAACCAGTTACCGCAAAATTTACCAACAAAAAGGTGGGAAAATCACCTTATAAAAAGTACCGAGACTTAAGCGAATTAATTAATATATAGATATAAATTTGTAGTTTATAATTAATAGAAATTAAACACATATGTCATTAGTTTAAGTTATTGAAAATTATAATTGTACTACTAATTTTTTCTTAATTTTTCCCGGTATAAATGAATATTAATAATTACTACTACTTTTATGTATTATTAATTTATATAATCTCCATGCTAATTGACTTTATTGGTTTCGAATAAGAAATATTTTCAAGGTGCACGACATCGCCCAATTAGCAATTATTTTGTACAATATTATTTATCTAAATTATTGCAAATAAATAAAATAATATTTATTTGCTCTAATGATAACAATCAAGTTAAAATTTGTTGTAAACTATATTCACTTTAAGATGACAAAAAAAATTACATTATTGTTTGATTGATTTTAAAAATTAATTTTTCCTTATTGGGTATCATAACCCTATTAAATTTCGCCATATAAAAAAAAATTCTAAAATTTTGTATTATTTATTTTTTTAAATAATTTGATATATATTCTTTTTGTGCAATGCACGGGTAAGAATCTAGTAATTAGTTACAAGATAAACACTTATATTGGTGAATCACATGTGCATTAGGAAAACCAAAAACTATCAAATTTGGAAAAAAATCAGATTACCAATAATTTGGAAGACGTTAACATCAATTTATATGAGAAAATACACCCCCTTTGCGATTTGTCTATTCGAGTTTACATATTATTTTCTTTTAATTTCAAGAAATATACATCTAATTTTTTCTTATTAATTGCAAACTTGCCTATATTTTATTTCTTGCTAACTAGTCTTTTGCCCGTACCAAATGAACAGAAATATAAAAAAATCAAAATAAATAAGAAATTTAATATTGAATATAAACCTTTGATGACGAGTCAAAATGTAATCTCCTTGAAAAGAATATAACTACAATAAGATTAGTCTTTTAGATAGATTTTTACTGCTTTAAAACCAATAAAACATATTTCTATACAAAGTTTACATTACAGTTTAGTATGCACCCTAATAAATTTTGAAAATATTTCGAAAAATGATAATGTTTAAAGACCGCCCTAAAATTTGTAAAAAACCTTCGAGAGATTTCTGTCATACTCTTATGACACCCAGGTATTATTGAAATAATAAATTATATTTATCATTAAAATTAAAAAACTTAATGAAGGTCATATAAAAAAGTTAAAATCAATTTTTCAAATTATTATCATTAGAATTATTATACAAAACACAATTATACCATTCAAGTATTCCCCAATGACAATGTTAGGAATATAAGTTGATTTTAAACACTATTTTTCACGGGTTTTAATGTTAAAGAGAATATCACGAGTTTCAAATTTGATAGATTAAGAATGTTTCGATTAATTGGAATATTCAAAATTATAGACTATGAATAAATTTTTCTAGATCCTAATTATAACATTCAAATTTTGGAAAAAAAGAGAAGATTAAGCAGAATATCTGATTTTAGCTTTATCTAAAAAAAGAATAAGAAAAAGTTCAATTTACCACAAACTGTACCATGAAATTTGAGCGGGAAAAATGCGGTAATATAAGTACTGAGACTTAATTCTCTTAATTATATAGAAGATATATAGATATAAATATATAGATATCCTACTATAATAAAAGAGCTGTTTTGTGGGACCATTGTCGTCGCTATTTTGTCGGCTAGCTTCGTCCTCCCATTTTTTTGCCGCTTTTAATACGTAGTGTCATCAATCATCTGCAGATCTGCTCCTCCCACTGGCGGTACCCAACTACCCATTTTTCTTTCTTCCTCTGGCAGTGCGCGAGTCTCTCCCGCTGATTTTGGACCACAAATTTTTAAGTTGCTCTCCACAGATTTTTGAGCTGCTATTCTCTCCTTCTACCCTTTCTCGCTGTGTTCCTTCTTTCCCGTACCTTTGCTCGTTGAACCCTCGCTCTGTCTTTTTCTTCTTTGTCCACCAGCCCCACCAATTAAGGTAAAAAATCGTCGATTCTCTCTATTTTGAGTTGGGTTAGTCAGTTATTTCTTCGATTTTATGTGTTTTAAATATTATTCTTGTTGTTTTTCGCTTGGTTTTTATTTTAGATTTTGGGGTTTTCGTTCAAGCTTCAAGTTTCGTGAATAGTTACAAGGAGTAGTTTGTTTTAGTTCTTGCTGCCTTTTTATATAGCTGGGTGTTGTTTCTTTCTTTTTCTTTTTTTTTTAAGCAATGCATTAATGAATTTGTTTGGTTGTGATTCCATTGAGTTGTTCAAGAACCTTGATAGGTCAATTGCTTGGTATTTTTTCTACAACACATTATTATGTAAATTTATTTGATAATATAATAGGTAGATGAACAGAGAACTCTCCCAAAACTTAAATCTGGTTTTAAGAATGAAAAGGTAGCAGCAGTGCACATTTTGCATAGAAGGTGAAGTGAATTCGTTTTTTTTTTTTTTTTGGTTGCTTTGTGAGGGATATTTATGAATTCTCATTTAGGCCTTTTTTTCCTTTATCGTTTTCAGTTTGGTTTGAAAGTAGCTAAAATCGGTACTCGAAATTTGATCTTTGTAGGCACAAGGTTGTGACTTTGCTTTCTGGGAGTTATTTCTTTCTCAATTGATCTCTAATGGCCACCAGAATAACTGGTTCACCATGTCTCAACCACCATGGCAAAGATTCCGAAGACTGCATTTCTAAGATTCTTGTTCATTCAGCTCATTGTGATCAAAGGTAGATGCAAGATCAAGAACACTAATTATTTCTTCAAGTTGCAGTTAATTGTAAGACTTCTAAGTAAGTATCTTCTTCTTTTTCTCTCTTTGTAATCTTCCATTGATTTATGATATTGTTGGCTGAAAGTAATAATAAAATAAATAAATAAAAGTTCTTGAAGTTGCAGAAGTGTGTTCAAAATGGGCAGAGTTCAGCCACAAGCATCGGCTTATGAGTGTTCATCATCTTCGTCATGGTAAACTTTCTTTTGAATAGAGAGTTGAATATGATATTCAAGCAAAATAAGGTGTTCAGATTCAAGTCTTTCGGCCACTTCTTCATATAGATCATATTTTGATATTTAATACATGTATCATGCACTGGATGAAAAAATAATTAATCAATTTAGCTTGCTTTGGAGCTATTAAATCAAAAAATTCAGTTTTTATACCATTTCCTACTAAATTAAGATCCCGTGAATAGGATGGTTCTAGGGCGAAGGTTGTACACATAAGATGTCAAAATTTTGACTCCAAAATCGGAGCCCAAATCGAGGTAAATTTGCTTGCAAATTGTTGTATTTGAACTTTTTTTCATTCTACTTATTCTAACTTATACATTATGTGATCTTTTTTTTTTTTTGCAGGCTCAAGATTGATTCTAATACGCTTGAGCAGAAGGCCATAGAACCTAGAGAACAGGTAACCTTGACATCTGATTATCAGTTCAGTTTTGGCATATTGTAATCAAATTGAATGTCATTTTAATTTTTCATTTTTTGGCCTGCTGGTTTTCTTCTTCATATAGTCAACTATGGTGATTTGGGTTTCTCACATAAATTTAACTCACGCACTCACTTCTTGAATTAACGTTAGTTTTGTTTCCTTCAATTAAAAAACTTCTCCTATCACCAGTGTGCTTATATATGAATTTGTTCTTGAATTCTATGATTATTATACTGCTTCTATAGACAATAGAGCATGTGTTTTCATTTTAATCGGTAGTTTAATTTCATGTTTTATTCTTGTTTGTCATATTCTTAATTTGAAGTTTATTTTTTTATGCATATTTAATTTGGACTTCTTATAGAATTTTGTTCAACAGTGCATTATGTGGGATGGTATTTAGTTACTTTTGTTTTCAGTTAAAGAAGAATGACATCTTCGTTTTTTCTCCCCCTTTTGATTCCTTATTGTATTTCTAATCTTAAAGGGTTAATTTCACATATCGCCCCCAACGTTTGGAGTTAGTATCGGCTTGGGGGAGAGAGATTTACCTCTTTTGGCTGCTGATTCCACGTTATAGAAATTAGATTATCTAATCGTGGTATGAATTTTTCAAATTTTATTTTAGTATGTTTCAATTCAATCTTTTTCCCCCACCGTTAACAAAATCAAGCATTTGCTCAGTTTCAGTTAAATTTATGCCAAATGAGGATATAAAGTACATGGAGCTTTATTACTACTGATACAGCTATTGCTTTTGCCATGTTCATATTGCTCTCGAATTGAAAGGTATCATTTTCCATCCCCCTTTCATCAATTGAATTTGTCATTTACTTTACATTAATTAGTCATAGCTAATGTTGAAATTATCAAGTTTTAATTGTTAAAGATACTGATACAATCTGCAAACTGGAAATCAACAGGTCTAAAATATGTAGCATCTGCTCAAAGGAGACTGGATAACTCCTGCTTTTGTTCTCCTTCTATTTGCTATATGTATTCTTATATACTCTATCGACCTCCTAGTCGATTATGATCATATTAATCTTTATGTCTGTATCTTTTCTGGAATATTGTTAAGTTTTTGAAGCATAATCCACTTGGTTATGTTCCTATTCTTTCATTATTACAATATATAATTGATTAATTGTGAATTTAGCATAGTTTAACCTCATGTTCATATGTAACATTATTGATTAATGACTGGAGAGAGTAATGGTATAGAATCTAGAAAAGAATTACCCTCAGCCCTTATTGTTGCCAAAAGCTCTTCAAAGAGAAGCTCTCAACTACAAAGTGAAAATTTCCCATTTGATAGATTCTTCCATTTAACTGTACTTGCAATGTCTATATATTCTTACGTATGTATCTTGCATTAATTTTCAGATAGAGGTTTTTATAGTTCAATAATGACAAATGATGAAACTACAACATACCTATATTAAAGAATGTAAAGTATAAACACGACACGTGCGACGCACGTACATGTCACTAGTATAGATTATATTCACATCACGTTTTCTGCAACACCACATTTTATTGCTTGGGTTAATTACACTTAACGTCCTCAACCTTTCAAGTAATTATAGATGGCGTCCCCAATTTTTAATTTTCCTTCTAGGCGTCCTCAAATTTTTAAGAGTATTACACTTAATGTCTCCAGTGATGGAAACCGTATATTTCTATCGTAAAGTTGGAGAGTATTTTGATAAAATGCAAAGGACTAAATATTTTAATGTTAAAAAAAAGAGAGCCTTTGTGTGGGGGGAGCCTCCCCTGTGTTACTGGAAATGGCAGCACTTTTGCTGTTGGAAAAGCCATTTTCGGCAGCACAGGGAGGACTCCCATGCTCCTCCCCGGTGCACAAAGGTTGGAAAATGGCCGCCGCCCTTGGTTGCCGGACAAGACTATCTCTCTCCCTCCTTTTTTTTTTTTTTAAAACATTAAAATATTTAGTTTTTTGTATTATTCCCTAATACTCTCAATTTAACAGTAAAAATAGACGATCTCCATCACTAATGAAGTTAGGTGTAACGCTCTTAAAATGTTGAAGACGTCTAGAAGGAAAATTAAAAATTAAGAACATGATCTATAATTACTTAAAATATTAGGGACATTGTTCCTTGATTTTGTCTTTTGTGGCTCAAAAAAAAAAGTTCCTTGATTTTTATTCTTTGTTAAATTAAGTTCCTCGCTACTTTTCTTGTGTATATTTTTCATCGACTTCCCATCCACAAATAGTATTTCTTGTTCTTAAAACCTTTTTCATTTAAAAATTTTGATTAACTCACTTTAAAATTGTGAAAAAAAGTATATAATAGTACTTCTCAGTAATTATTAATTCATCATTTATTTACAATATTTAGCAACTGCTTTTATAAAAATTTAAGAGGAAACCAAACCATCATAAAAACTAAAAGTTTTAATCATACAATGATTAAAAATATACACCACTCATTTCACTCATTATAATTCAATGACAATAATTAAAATCAAACAGCTACTTGATTGTGAGGAGAAAAAAGCTATAGCATTAATTTTTTCTTACTTACTGCAAATTTACCTATTCATTTTTCCCTTTTTTTTCATATTATTATTAATTATTATCTAGAAATGAGATATATATTATAAATGTTCAAAAAATATATATACAAGAACATATGTTTGATATATATACAAGCATGCATAATATCACACACGCGTGTAGGAAAAATAAAATTCTTGTATATATAAAATATATATTATTAAGATAATTTTCCATTTCTAAGATTTTTTAAAATCCTATTATTATAATCATCCAATATCGTTCTTCTTTCGTGTAATTCTACTTTTCAATTGCTCTATGGGTGGTTGGTAGCACCACAAAAAGACGAATCTTACAATGCTATAAACGGAAAGAGTTTAGCACGGATTAGAGTGTCAACTGTTGTCAAGTGCCTTCAACTGTAGTGTAGATGTTGCTATCTTCCTCGACAATAGCGAATTAGGTTTGGCATGATTCTTAAAGACACGAATGGATTTTGTTCGATGCCACTCTAAGACAATGTCGAGATTGTTTAGTATTCAAGACTATATATAAGAAGCTGTGGCACTCCGTGAGGTGTTGTTTTGGTGAAATGAATGAACTTGGGGCAAGTCATCTTTGAGGTGGATGCGAAGATTGTAACCGAAGCCATTAATTCAGAGAAGATGGACCTCACACACTTTGGTAGCATTATATAATTCATGGAAATAGAGGACTTCTCACACTTCTGTAGCATTATATAATTCATGTAATTTTGCGACGCCATCTTCTCTTTTCTGGCATCGATCGACAAGAAGTGTAACTGAAAACGTGATCATCTAAATCAAATGAGAAACTCCACCCTAACCTCTAATTAATTAGGCCATGCAGAAACTAGGAATCAAAGAATTCTTTCATTTCTTGAGCCAAAAAAGAAAAGAAAAGTCTTTCAAATCATGATCGCTCCATATGATTAACCATGTTGCTACAAAATTATGGATATAAGTTAGATAGTGAATTATAAAATATATATCTAAATTCAGTCCATCGCTGACAAATCTTTGTTTCTAACTATTCATCAACTCAGCTAATGACATGGCGTGACATCTATATTATTTTTCCCCCCTTTGTGGTGGGTCACCTATGGATGTGTAAATTTCCTGTGGGAATCACATCCTCAAAACTCAATCCCCTAACTTTGACCTCTAGGAATAGGTGAAAAAAGAAAGAAGGAAAAATTAGAAAGTAAATTAATGTTTAAAAGAATTAGGACATTGATCATATTTTCATTATTAATTTTTAGTCCACGCTAAACTCCTATCTTTCATCATTGATCTTTCGCAAACAAGTTTTAAAAAGCGTAAGATATGAAAAAACGTTGAAATTGAATACTGAATTTAAACGCGTTTAAACACGTTAATGCATGATAAAAACGAATTTGTGACGAAGCGTAAAAGCCAAATTTTGAATATAAATACTATTTAAATATCGCTTAAACGAGTTTTTTAAAACATTGTTAACTGGACATTGGTCATATTTACATTTCCCTTATATCATATATATTTGCTAACAGGCACATTATACATTCTAACCGAAACGTGCAGTTATCCAAACTGTAGGGACCGTAAGGTGAAATTATCAATATATCCCCATTTTCTACTGCAGAAAGAAGCGCGAAAAGGGCTTTCCCGTATAGAGAAAAACCTTCTTTCTATCTTCAACCATGGCGCCTGTATTGCAGAGTTCTCAGCCATGGGTTGAAAAATAGTATGTTTATATGCATATTTATATAAAGACGAATGCACTGACTTCGTAATTAGGGTTCATTTATGTTTCATTGTGGTTTATGAGTGTTATTTGTATGCATATGTTAACAGTCGACCGAAGCAAGTGAAGGATGTTGCTCACCAAGATGAGGTGGTTCGAGTACTCAGCAACACACTCGAGACTACTAATGTAAGTTGCCCATAATTGATTCTTGTTTGCAGTTATTGTTTAATGCTTACGATGTGATTTTGCTGTTGCTCTAATTAATTTTAGGGTTTTTCTATGTTGATTGTGTAGTGTCCTCACATGCTATTTTATGGGCCTCCGGGCACTGGAAAAACTACCACCGCCCTTGCCATTGCTCACCAGCTTTTTGGGTATCGTTTTGTTTCTTTTTCTTTTTCTTTTTCTTTTCCTTTATTATTATTATTATTTATTTATTATTATTATTATTATTTTTTGGGGGCAATTGTAGATGTCATAGTACAATTTTTTAATTATATATATGTGATTAACTTAGGCTATTCAGAACGACTAGCTAGTCACATTGTGTAATCTTTTTGTTGGCATGGTAGGCTTTGTCATAGGTCTTAAATCTCCTAAAAGAAAAGTTCATAAATATATTAGAATTAGAGTAAAATAATACAACATCTTCGCCACTGATGTTTTAACTTGTTCAAAAGTGCTCGCAAGAATGGTGATCCTAATGTTTTCACTTCTAACCTGTTTGGTTCTCATGCATTTTTCTTTATGAACACAGGCGGAGCTCTCTTGAACCATGATTTGTTCTTTTTCTTTTTTGGTTTTCTGTAATGAATATATAGTCATCTTCTGGCTTCTCATACAAGTTTTGTGGCTTATCGTTTTTTCCTGTCCCAATTGAATTGTCTTCTGCAACAGACCCGAGCTATACAAGTTTAGGGTGTTGGAGCTGAATGCTAGTGATGATCGTGGAATCAATGTTGTTCGAACAAAAATTAAAAATTTTGCTGCTGTTGCCGTAGGTTCTGCTCGCCAGGGGTATATTTCATTTCTTTAGCAAATTGCTTATATATTGAGACCTTTGACATGGTTCTTGGTCTCTTTGTTTCTTTTCATTTTCTTTTTATTTTTTTAATTTTATTTGGATATTTTCTGGTTTTCCTTTTAGTGGGTATCCTTGCCCTCCTTATAAGATTATAATTCTAGATGAGGCTGATTCAATGACAGAAGATGCTCAGGCAAGTCTCATTGGTTCTCACTAATGACTAAGTAAATCTGATCGGTCACATAACAAGTTCACTTGACTTTTTGTCTTGCAGAATGCCCTGCGACGCACTATGGAGACATATTCAAAAGTCACAAGATTCTTCTTCATCTGCAACTACGTCAGCAGGTAAGTTTATCTCTCTCTCTCTCTCTCTCTCTCTCTACGTCATATAACGTAGAGTAATGATAATTGATAACTGTAAATTGGGTAGGTTTGGCACAGATGTACCTTCGAAACTAGTATCCGTGTCTTCTTCACATGAATAGTTAACCAAATGTTGGGCATCATTGTACTTCTTTACAATATATAATCTGTGTGATGTCATGGAAGGAGAACATTATGACTGGACCTGTTACATCCTAGCTAAGGGCTGAGCATTGGATATTGAATGAAATGTGTTCAACTTGCAAAATCCATTAAAGATCAATTAACCTGACGGAAAAATGTTTAACCAAAATATGTTTTTGTACCGTATGAATAATAAATATAGACTCCAAACTCTATTTGTGATGTATGGCCCATAACTTCAGTTTTGATTTAGCAGACTTTGGGGTCTCCTTTTGAACCTAGTAAGTTCTTGAGAATTGATGTTTGTAACTATTTTGTCTGTGGTAGGATTATTGAACCACTTGCATCTAGGTGTGCAAAGTTCAGATTTAAGCCACTGACAGATGAGGTCATGAGTAGTCGCATATCATATATTTGCAATGAGGAAGGTCTTAATCTGGATTCAGAGGTGTGGTATCCTTAATTTTGATGTCTGATATTTGTTCTAAGAACTTTCTGTGAGGCTCTGTTTAATTTATTATTATGATCTCTACTTGATACAATGTCTCTCTTTGATTATAGGCTCTTTCAACCTTAAGCTCCATTTCGCAAGGGGATCTGCGCCGGGCTATTACATACCTACAAGTAAGACTTATTTTTTTGTATCTTTCTCTTTGCAAGTATGACTGCCATTTTTATCTAAATGGGTGCATATTCTGGCTGAACTTGTGCTGCTCAAATTCGTTTCTTTTATCCCCTTGCAGTCTGCAGATTTGAAATCCAATTCGTAAAACTTTGCCTTTCATATAAATGTAACTACTTGATCGATTGCACTTACCTAAGTGCTATTATCAATTGATAAATGGAAATGTTTACGAAGGAAAGGACAATACAGAATTGTTTGTCCCCATGTTGTCTATCCTGAGAATGGAGGAATTGTGAGAAGGGACATGCTATGTATGGAACGTTATGTTAGTAAAGTTGGCAATTTCCCTTTTTACATTTTTAGTGAAGTTTGGATCTTCAACTAACCAAAACTTTGTGTTTTTGGTCAATACAGGGTGCTGCTCGCCTCTTTGGATCGTCAATTTCATCCTAGGACTTAATTAGTGTTTCTGGTGTAAGTTTGTTTCAAACAAGCTATTCAATAATCCCGTACGCAATTTTCTACTACATTGAGCATGCACTTCCACTGATGCATTGTATTATTTCCCCATTCCTTCTGGTGACCAGATATCGTTGCCGAAGTTTATAAGACAATGATTAAAATAAACTATTCCCCACCTGTGTCACTGATTATCTGTCTTTATCTGAAAATATCCTCTGAGAGGTCATGAATTCCTTGTCAGCACCTCACACCTGGTTCTCTCTGTTTTTCTCTCTTCAATAATTTGTTCTCTTGTCTCCTTGGATTTTTACTTTCTTGAAGTACAAAAGCTTACAGTAATTGCATACCTTGGTCGTGGAAACTCTGATTGGTTATAGTAGTACTAGAGCGACCACCAAAAAAAGGATACCATCTCTTGCTAACATCTGTGGTGGTGTTCTTGTCTAACAATAACAAACTTCGCAAAATATTAATAGAAAGGAGCGGTAGGTAAAGTTATGGATGCATGTGTTAATAATACTCGGGGGTAAACTAAGAAGACTAACTATTTGAATAGTGCATGGCATAAAAGAAAAAATTTAAACCTCCAGAAGTTTCAGTTAACTTCCCCAAAATTTTGACTACTTTCACCATTTATTGTCAACAAAATCAGCATAAGTAGCTTCTTAATAAAATTTTGCACGCATCAGTGAACTTATTTGATTTAAGTAGCCAATGAAAAGATTTAACAAGGTCTGCTTTCCCTTTATTCTTTTTCCCCCATTTTTTGGGGCGGGGTACTGATGACATGCACTTCAGCAATAAAAGAGCACCACATCTGTTTCTAATGGGCACTTGGCCATCTTTCTGGTCAAGTTTGTTAGGCGAATTCTGGGATGTTATATTATTTCTATCTAATTAGGTTTGAACAGTATTCTGTTTCTGTACTTGGGATTGAAAAGGAAAGAACATATCAGTTTGTAGTAATCTCTCTCTCTCGAACCTTTTTTTTTTTTTTTTTTTAAAACAACTCATTTATTGTACCGTTTTCCTTCTATATTTTATATTCTTGCTTACTAACCTCTGCAACATGCCCTATGATTCAGGTCATCCCAGGGGAGGTTGTGCAGGCTCTCTTTTCAGCTTGCAGGAGTGGTAACTTTGACTTGGCAGATAAGGAAGTCAGTAGTGTAATTGCTGAAGGATATCCAGCTTCTCAGATGCTATGTCAGGTTTCATTGCATTCTTCCTTTTGGCTTTTGCTATGTTCACTGTGAAATGCTAATCATTTGCTTCTTTCAGCTGTATGATACAGTTGTTGAAGCAGATGATGTATCGGATGAGCAGAAAGCGAAAATATGCAAGAAATTTGCTGAGGCAGATAAGGTCATTCTTCTTGAAACTGCAATTTCCCTCGTCTCTTCAAGTTTTGCATTTGCGATGCTTTCTTTCATTTCTTTTAGCACTGGTGAAAGAACGTCCGTTCTGTTGGGAATACATGTCCTTTTTTTTTTTAACTTATATAACAATATGATTCAAGATGGAATTTTATATATCAAATTCCAGGTACCACGGCCTTTCTTGCTAATTAACCCCTTTTATGCAGCCGGATTAATTTGAATTGAACTTGATAAGATGATAAAAATATATGGCTGAATCATTTTACTAGCAGAACGTTAAAAGAATATTGTTGATCCTAGATGAAGATGTTCTGCGTTGGCAATCAAGAAATCACTTTTATCATTTTCTTGGCCATCATTGGTGAAAAGTTATTTCTGCTTCTATGGTATTTGCAGTGCCTTGTTGATGGAGCAGACGAATATTTGCAGCTGTTGGATATCGCTAGTAATACCATGCGCGCACTTTGTAACATGTAATGAGGATTTTCCTTTGGGAATTTGGTGTACGTTTGTCTCAACATGTACTGGCTCAGCCTCAGTACGATCTTCAAAATGATATTAAAATGTTGCAAGAACCATGCTGGAAGGGCTGTGTGATCATACATTCTTTGCAGTGGGACGTTATAATGCATTTGAAGATGATCACACTGTATATGCTTAGCCAATGCTAAATCAATATCCCGTCTGAAAGATAAGTAGCATATTTTATCCGTCAAATTGTATGACAATGCGCATAATATAATTGAAATCTCAGATCACTTCACTCAGCAAATAGCATCAGTTAAGGCACAACCAAATGGCATCAGAACCACAGATCACTTCACTCAGCAGCACCTTTTAGGAAAGCTCAGAACCATAATACAATTCTCATCAGAAAGTAGAACTCTAAGCAAATCTGAAAGAAGAGTTATTGAAAACATTTAGTACATATCTGGCCTGTAACATTGAATGATATGATAAAAAATATTTTGAGCAATTTTGGGGCTTTAATGCTATCCCGTACCATTTAACCTTCACTAAACATGTAACCAGCGTATTAAGTTTGACTGCTAATCCATTCTGCCATGGAGATACTGAAATGGCCAATGCAGATGCTCGTCATGCAAATTGCCGAGAGCTGACTTGATTGAAAATCCCGGGAACAGTGTAATCCCTGGGCGGTCAAGCCTCACAAAGAAGTTTTGTAATTCTGTTCGATTGCTCAGGTATCATCTGCTCACTATCCACATCACCTTCTTCCTCAATTTTAGGCTTTGATGGACCTTGGTCTGCTCCGGGTGCCTGCTTTTTCTTGATACCGCTCACTATATCATCGATTCTCAAAAGCATACAGGCTGCTTCTATAGCAGTCTTAAATGCCTGTGCCTTCACGCTGTATGAATCCCATTTCTGAAAATTAGAGTGTTACCATCAATTAATACTTTGTGAAAATTGCAAATTCCAAAACATATGATTACATGGATCAAGCGAGGGAAATTTATAACTTGGTAACCATTGACAAACTCTGGGAAGCTGGAACATGTTACCATCTCAAATTGTTTACATAATTATTAATATACAACAAACAATTCATACCTTGCGCTCTTTCATATCAGCAATTTCCCCAGTATTTCCATCTATGCCAATCCACGCATTCTCCCCATTTGCATGCTGTATATAAGTAACAACACATAGATACATTTACAAGCTGTATGGGCCAGGAAATAAACAAAAAGACAGGAGATTTTACCCTTCCTTGCAAGGCAGTCATAGTTCGAATCACATTGACCCCACAGTTCTGTGCCAAAGTTCGGGGAACAGCCTCAAAAGCAATTGCAGCAGCTTCATAGGGCCACTGTTCAGGACGTTGGAAAGTTAAATTTCAATCTTTTACATATCTGACAAAAATCTGTTAAGACTTGTAAGCTAATTGCTCAATGTGACTTTGTTGTTCCAAGTACAAATATCCAAGAGATACCTCTATTTGTTAATGACTAGAATGGGTTAGTGAAGTATTCCAAAGGTCGTATTTGATCTATTAAGTGGGCAAAGATACTCTAATATCCTTTCCTCTGTTATATTTGACAAATTCAATTCATTAACTGCAATACAATTCCTATTTATTATTAAAGCACCAATATCTAATTTATTATTAATAATGGTTATTAACTTTTGGTTAATAATTTAAGCACCAATATCTAATTTTTTCTTCCCAAATGTCAATGATTACTAATGGCTATTAACTTCAAGACCAAATAAGAGTCAGTGCTTAAATTTTGGTAGCAGTTGGTCCCGAATCAACATTAGCATATGTTTCATTGACAGGATTTCAATAACAGTAAACAAAATTAATGTAGAAAAGAAGCTAGAATTGGGTATATCATCCGATCTAATCCTGTACATTATTGAAAGCCAAAGAATAATAGAAGCATATTGATCTTTCCCCAATAAGTATTGTCTTCGGTTAGCACACTGTAAAATTTTATTTCTGGATTCTAGACGTCAATTTAAAAGGATCTTTCAATAGATGCATAAATAATTTCATGCATCAAAAGAAGCATGAAATATTACAGCTTCACCTTTTCTATGCCTTCAACTGAAGAACTTCTTTGCTTCAACATAGCTGGGATGGTCAACTCAGTAGCACCTCCACCAGGAACAAGTTTCGGATGTTTTATTATGTTTCTTGCAACTGACATTGCATCCTGTTTATAGACATTTTGAAACTCAGTATGAATGCAGCTTTTTCCTGAAATTAAATATTGGCAACATGATTGGTACACCATACTGAACATGACAAGAGTTTTAATAGAATATTGTCTAGTATTTCCAAAACAACATACCAAATATGTGCCATCAATACAAAAGCTGAAGGTACCTGCAAATTTCTCTCCACTTCGTTCAGTAGATCCTTGCTGGCACCCCTCAAAAATACTGTGCATGTCTTTGGATCTTTGCAGTCAACTATGAAAGTAAAGAACTCATCACCAATTTTCCTCAGCTCAAACAAACCAGCACCAGTGCCAACATCAGACTCCTGCAACTCATCAGGCCTGTTAACTATAACAGCCCCACATGCCTTGGCAATTCTATTATTGTCTGTCTTCCTCAGCCTTCTGATTGCACTAACACCACCTTTTCTGTTATTACCAAATCTGGCTTAAACTTCAGGATCTGCATGCACAGGTTTTCAGTGTATTCCTCTTCCATTTTTAGCAATACACTCGAATCTTCTTCTCTTAACAATTCTGCATTCGTTTGGTTCTCTCCTTTCTTGTACTCAAGGGGACAATCAAGAAGAATGATTCTTGGGTTTAGTATTTTTCGCTTCATTTTACCAGGAGCAACAACGTCCTTGTTAATCACGACTCCTTTCAGAACTTTTGAATCCTCTATCCGGCCACCGGGAACCTTCTCTATCTTAATGTACTTCTTGATATCCACCTCAAGAAAACCTTGGCCAAGATCCACACCGACTGTGGTTGTGGCATCTATTGCTAAATCCTGAAGATCGGAAGAGCACACGTCTTTCAGGTTTTTAAGAAATGCCATCAATCAAAATGTGTGCTTGAAGCCTGATGCATTAGTTTTTCTGATTAAGTAATTATTATATGTTCTTGTGAGACGTGTGCTCTTCCGATCTATATAAAGTTCATGTATATTCTTAGATGTTAATGTTTGCCAATGTGGAGTCTCTTTTTAGATGGCAAATAAAATTTAGAACATAAAAACATAAAGTGCATAGTGCATACAGATGTCTAGAGAGGAAACATGGAGAAAAAGAAATGTTGAGACGATTACAGACACAAATTGTAACGATGATAGAGTACTTACAGCTATTAGATCACCAAATTGTCTAGTAAATTTTGTGCCAATACAACTCTTAACAAGGCCTAACATTGTTGCACCTGCCAGATGAAAAATAATAATAAATAAAAAATAAATCAGTGCACACAGCCCATAAGTATAAAGATGTGTTTGATTCTTAATTTCAAAACTATAAGAGAGACGATACTTCAAAGAGATAGGAAGCCTCCATGAAGTTAGAAACAAAATAGGCTAGATAACGTCATGAAAACAGTAGAGGATCCATTTGATTTGAAAACCTAAAATGATATATCACTTCTCAAGAGATCCCATTAGCTATCATCCTAATTGAGTGCTTAGCAAGATGACATGAACTTAATCTGATTTATAAACCCGCTCTCTTAGCATGAATGCATCAGTGTGCTTAAATAACAGTGAGAGTAGATGTCTGCTGTATAAGGGATATAGTAAAAATTCCGAAATTGAAACAAAATATCCATTACTTGATTCTTCTATTTGCCAATAATTGGAATATACTTAGAAAGAGCTTCCATGCACTACTCAGAACATCTTCATTTCTTACAATTCCTATTAACAGTAGCAGCAGCATCCCCTTATACCTGATGTGGAGCTTACTCGGTCCCACTTCAGTAGCTAGAAGCAACAGATTTCAGAGATGTGACTTCTTTGGATGGAAAAAATACAAGGAAACAAAAAAGATTTATTGCGTTATGTACTTTTGAATAGATATAAGCGAAAAGGAGATTGGCAATGAGAATCATTCTACATATATTCTGGTTACTACAGCATAGAAGAGAGGAGAAAACGTTCCAATGACATATAACATTAGCCGCAAAACATGGAAAAATATAAAAAGATAACGTTTACAGGGTTTATGAATTTTGATGAAAAGATAAGACGTTGATAATCCACGTCTCGAGTAACACGCCAAATAACTAAACAATCATTCTTTTGAATGTGAAATTTCTCTCGGCTATAAATGTAAGCAGAAAACATAAAAGAGGTAAAACTTACAATCCTTCACGTCGACGCTCATTGCAATTTTTTCTAGAACAGCAATTGCATCCTCTAGGGCTTTGTTATAAGCTACATGCAGTCACATAAGAAACTTTGTCACTCTGGAGAACAGGCAAACTAAAAATAACAGAGTGATCGAACATTACCTCGACAGATGACTGTAGGATGATAGTTTTTGTCAATGAAGGCTTCCGCAACGTGGAGCATTTCACCAGCTTCAACAAAAAAAATTAAATATTACTCTAGATTTGTGTTTCGTTGACTAACATAACCCCTAGGAAACCTGGGATCGAACAACCATAGCATAGCATAGCACCACATTTTCTAAAGCAGCAGATTGTAGACTATTATCCAGCCAACATTTGGGTTTAGCTCAACAAAATCAATCCAATTATAAGATATAGAATCTTTTATAAGGAGATCGAGTTGGCAGAACAAAAATAAGGAATTAGCGCTAAATGATGAAAAACATGTGGTTCATATAATTCCCTCGTGGGCAGTTAGAGAAGACAATCAATGAGATAAATATCTATTCAAGATAGGAAAATTAAAGACACTTCTGGTTTCAGCCAAGTGTTTTCCGCAGCTATTTTGCCCTGAAGAATTCCCTCCCCAGTCCTCCCTCCTACCTAAATGGATCTTCAATTTACACTCAGAGACTGAAGAGACCATTACCGTGTGCATTTGTGCATGTAATTTTATGCATTCACAGGGAAATGATTGTAAAAGATTTCCTTTTTGGTTGGTGAATTACTAATCTTCATGCTTGAAAAAGATATTTAGAAAAACCAAATTGGCAATTCTTGGTGGTGCAAACAGAGACAGGTGGGAGAAGAATGTAGGCTAGGAGGTCAATTTTGCAGGTGGTTAGTTTTTGTGGCTATTTGAAGCTATTTATTCAAATTGAATTATAATGAGAAATTATAATGAGGTGCAATAAGTTGTGTAGATTTAATAATAGTTTGAAATTTGTGGTTATAAATGAGCAGTAGTCAAATCAGTGGTAGGTGGGATTATAAAGTATTTTGATAAAGAAAATCAAATACGCTCTCTTCTTTTCTTTATTCATTCAGAAAAGCACTCCTTGCCAATATGACTAGGGTTTTTTTTTTTTTTTGGGAGGGGGTGTGTGTGTGTGTTAAACTATGAACTCCATGTGGGGTTTCAAACCCCCATGTACACATCATTTGCACATGCAGGATAGCAAACAACAAAAGTAAATTCAGCGTTTACCAAGAACAATGACGGATGTTGTTCCATCTCCTACTTCCTCATCCTGAGTACGGCTTAGTTCAATCATTGACTGCCACCATATCAAGAAAAGAAAAGAGAGCATATACGTTAAAAGGGCAATAAGAAAAGAAAGTAGAGTTAGTGTAAATTTAGAATTGGAGAAAGTGCAGTATGTATCAGTTGCAAGCAGAGGTCAGGAGTCAAACCATGTCAAATCTCATAAAACCCGTGGCGATAGAATAGAAGAAAATATACCTTTGCCGCAGGGTGTGCAAGGTCTAACTCGAGTAGAATAGCATTTCCATCATTTGTCACTACAATACCTAATACATAAAAAGAATAAATCAAGATGAGTTTTAGCTGTGACGTTTGAGGAGGACGACATATTCACTCCACCTAAAAATAGTACAATGAAAGTACACACTAAAAGTACACGCCCGTTATAATAATTAATAGCTACCTCCTCCAAGGTAACAAACATTAGCTTACAGAATGATGAAATGCTTCTGCATCTCCTCCCAAATATTATTTCCACAATGCCCCACCTCAAATCTCTCCATCTTTCCTAATGTCCATTGAGAGATAAGTGAATTGAGATGGAATATACTCAGTAGATAAAGTTTCACGAACATCACAATTCTCATTTCAATATATTCAAATAAGGGAATATAGTTCGCAATATCACCTCTACCAGCATCAAGCAGCATCTTCAGCATGAATCAAGGACCCAAAGTAGTACGAATAATATCAGCAACAGCCTAACAAGAACCCAAAATATGTTAAAAGGCAAATTCCTAAAAATATGAGAAACAAATAGTGCAATAGCACCATACACAACCCTAGAAATAAATTCAAAAAGAAACACAAAAGAATGAAAAATCTTAACCAGGTAACATGGAGATTTTTAAAACAAAACCATAATCAAAGAATGTTTGGTGAACATTCTCAGGGAAACTGGACATATTAAACTGAGTCATTTATGCTAGTCACCTTAGAGCTACAACGATAAAAAATCACCCTCCTCTAGAACAACCAAAAGGGAAGGAATGGAATTTTACTTGAACATGTATAAGACTGAACTTCCATTTATTAATCTACCACAAGAAATATTGTCTGTGTAATTTGGCCAACTTACAACCTTGTTACTCTTACTGAGGAGAAGGCTGAAAACCATAACCAGATGGGGGTGAGCTAAGAAAGGATTAGAATTCATTTTACCTTTGATGCTTGGATATTGCCATAGTGCACCTTGTTGCCAGATTCCCTCTACAATGAATCTTATGCTCCATCAAAAGTAAACCATCCATCAATCAAGCAGAAGGCACAATATATTAATGGATAAGAAAATAAAAACCACAAAAGCCACAGCCAGTTCGGCTAATCAAATTGGATGATAAGAACACACTGTCAAAACAATAGTACTGGTATCAGAGCATACCAAGCTTATTATATCAGGTTCATCCAGAGGTGATATTGATGGTGTGCAAGTGGCGCAACTGCACAGGACCGTAACATTATAGTGTGTAATATGTGTAAGGATCTAATTTTTGAAAAAATAATAATAAAAAGTATTTAGATATTATGCAGGCAAAATGATGATGGTGGTGGTGGTGGTGGTGGTGTTACAGGTATGTGCAAAGTCAAAACAGATGGGGCACCATTTTACATTGTCTTATGAAGCCCTAAATTTCAACGCTGCCTAGGGTTTATCGTTCCTGCTTTTCACATGGCAGTAAGCTTTCATGGATTTCTAAGACTGCACTGCAAACAAGAAGCTAGCACTCTAGGTCTCTAGGATGATCTTAAAGTCAACCCACTGTAAACGAGAACAAAAAAGTCCAACATACGACTTGATTTGCTTGTATTATTCCCTAAGGGAGAACAAACATCCATTATAGACGTCCCTCCTTCCCACTTGTTTACAAATTGAATCCAGATTTAGTTATATTTTTCATCACCTAAGTTCCCCTGCAAAGAAAGGTAGACCATTCTTTTTCACTTCAAACTTTCACTTACTCCCCAAACAAAAGGTAAATCAAACAAAAATAATAACAAAACAACAACCTTGTAACTGATCGCCCCCGAATCTACTGTGCAAATTAAAGCATTATTTCTTTCATTCATGCGTACACATTACGCAAATTAGTGAATAACACAAGTAAGAATACTCCAACAGAGATACCGAACCGAATAAATGCATTGCAATCAAACTGAAATCAAAGACAAACAAAAAGTATTTTCTTACTGAGAACGAGAACTGGAAGTTGCATTTTCTGTTTCGATCTCCACTTCGGGTTTAAAAAGACGCGCGTATAATTAGAGAGAGAGGAAATGAAGAGAAAACTGAAACTTTAGGGTTTTTCATTACCCGGTTTCCATATAAATATTGCGTGGCTTTACTTAAAAAATGCATCCGATACGAAAATGTGGGAAAAAATAATTTTCAACTTACAAGGAAAAATATTTTATTTAGGGAGAGGTTGAAATTGATTTTTCAGAAAAAATGGTGAAACTATGTAAAGTTTGCATTTGATTACAAGCATGAAATTTACTAGCAATTTTTTTGTCAATTTAATTATCGGCAATTAAATTCTATAGAAAATAAAATGCATTGTATTTAATTGAAAGTAGAGTTCATGAAAACAAATATGAATTACTTGGAAATTATAAAACATACACTACCAAAAGGTGGAAAATATTTTCCTTAAAAAATGTCAATCAAACACCACGAGTAGGAATTTAGATTTAAAAATTCTATGAAAAATCTTTGACAATCAAACGCATCATTACAATTCCGTTTTCATTTGTAATCAAATGCATGAAGATAAAAATTTTTTCATGAATTTAACATTTTTAATGGAAAATCTCACCAATCAAATACACTCTTAATTATTTGTCGGTAAGTTATTGTTTTGCAAATGTTTGGATAAATAATAATGTATTTCATTCTACAAGATGATTATTCATACAATTTATCATTTAAGGTGTGTTTGATTACAAATTATTTTCCATGGAACATATTATTTTCTACCTAAATTTTTTTTATCCAATCAAACATAGTTTTATTTCTATATAAAATATTTTCCATTATCCAGATTTTCACTATGATCCTAATCACATCCACCTTCGCCCTCCTCCCCATTTGTAATAAAACAGAATGCATAAATTGAAAGTAAAATTACGTTGAGTAACTAATTAAGATGAAGAGAAATTAAAAATGGGTTTGACAAAATGAAGCAAAATGTTTAACGACGAATGAAGAAGCAAAAATTTTGCCTGTAAGCTTCAAATTAAAATCAGAATGTCGATGAAATCCACCAAATACAGCTCTCTATTGCGCCTAGTTTCTTGGATCATCAATCTTGTCTTGATTATCTACATCTCCAAACTACTTTCCTAGAATCCTACAAACGGGATCAGCAACCAATAGAAAAGAGAAATATTCAAGTTTAATATGAAGATCATATCTGCACTAGGCAACCAATCAATGGAACAATTCAAAGTAACTCAACTCCGCGATCAACATGCAGTCATGAGATCGGAAGAGCGTCGTGTAG
This sequence comes from Nyctanthes arbor-tristis, assembly GCA_963692815.1. Taxonomy (NCBI): domain Eukaryota; kingdom Viridiplantae; phylum Streptophyta; class Magnoliopsida; order Lamiales; family Oleaceae; genus Nyctanthes; species Nyctanthes arbor-tristis. The sequence continues at coordinate 30,236 of CAVNYN010186231.1, forward strand.
GTCACTGCTTGTAACTGTAACATTCCACCATTTGCTCTCTTCTAGTGCAGAACGAGATGCAATAGGAGTAACCAATCCAAGAAAATTCAAACCAGAATTACTTTCAGCGATTAACCTAAACTGGATTTAGTCCCGGATACAGATCTACGTAAAGGGTGACCAAGAGACTGCTGCGAATTTGCGGGGGTATTGAACATGGCATTAGCTCCAGGTGATGAAGAGGAAGGGTGTATAGCTGAAAGGGGAAGCCGTGGGCCCAGTCCATACATCCCGTGCTGTTGAATGAGTGAAACACTGGGATGTACAGGTTGATTACCGCCAAAGCCAGAAATGAAAGGCTGTTGAGAGCCTGGAACTTGTAGCCTATTATTATTTCCTGAGGCATTATTCATGACGCTTGTAGCGATGGCTGGTGGGCCCATGGGTCGAGACACTCCAGCCGTTCCAAACTGTGCCGACATCATGGCCCGCTCAGCAGCAAACCTCTGCCTTGTCCTTTCGATCTTGTTCACATTCTCTCATTAGTAAGGTTTCCACTTCCGCAAACTGTTTCAGCTTCAGCTCCAATCGCTTCAACTGAAAGAAAAGTGGAAACAACTGAATCCAATGGAAATTATCAAGAAATGCTAATGTTTCAAGAAGTATTAGTTTTTCCTCTCCAATGCAATGAAGTCTTTCACCTTACATAGCACTGACCTTGTTTATGAGCTACAAAAGTGTTGGCACTTTCAAAAAGATCAATCCCCTTCCAGCATATAAAAGTTTATGCATTAAATAATATGGTAAATTTCATAATTGGTACCTACTATTCTAGTAAGTTGGTCTTCAAAAATTCATTTACAGTTGTACAATCACTCTGGAACAATGAAACTCATTCAAGCTTTGTTAGACCATCAAGTGGCTTTCACATCGAATTCAAAGCCATGTTTGTTTCCCAATTGCTTCGTGTCCAAAAATACTAAGTGAGGCTAGAGGCCACAAGGATTTAACGAAATATTGGACCATTTTGAACACTGGTGATTGATCTCAACTAAACAAATAGAATGAAATGTTGGAGACTGACACATATTCCAACTAAAAGCTGTTGCCCCAATGCTCCAATTTTTTCAGATAAATTCCTACACAACCCAGATTTAGTAAATTCTACAGCCGCTTTTCCCACTTCATTTTATGATCTGGTTCACAGTAAACAAATAGAGTAATAAGGTAATAAACACTGACCAGCAAGACCAATAAACACAGATCACAATTTAACATCGTATAATCAGCAATGAACTACAATATCAGAAACCTTGATTAAGGGGTAGTGACTATTGATTAACAAGTTAACCTGTTAAATTGCATATCATTCAAATATTATTTTCAACATGTCCCCACAGGTAGGCAGGTTCATTTTCCAATCAAAGCCTAACATGTGCATGAGTTCCTTTTAAATGGACGTCAACAAGACTTGAACAGGAGACCTTTGCTTGCTTGTGGACCCAGTTTATCTATAAGCTTAGCTGTTAGAGCCACCTCTACATCATTTAAATATTTTCTCCAAAAAACTGTAATTTTTTGGAAATATTCGTCTAAATTATTGGATAAATTCACTATTCTTCATATGTAAGAACAGCTCGCTTAAAGCAAGGCAGGACAGGTAAAGACATTAAGTTGTGAAATTTAAGACCACATGTAAAATGAATTCCTAAGACTTCTCGTCGAGTTTGGTCCAAAGATTGTCAGACCGTAGCTATGAAAGCTCCATATAACCTCACATCAAACCGGGGACGGGTGCTTGTTAACATGTCTAATATATTGGATAAGATCTAAAACAAAGTATACATATCAATTGGACGAGGTGAACTAGAAACAGCTGTAAAAAGACCTAGCCTGATAGCCCCCAACCGGGATCCGGGCTTTAACTTTAAAAAATTGGGTTTGGCTTTGAAACCCGAAGCCCGAACGGTTATGGTCCTGGTCTTGGGCTTTGACATAAAGCCCAAAAAGTATGACTCCATATTTTACAGTTTGCTCAAATCTCTGTTTTGATACATGGTAGAAAAAGGTGAAAGAGTTTTAGGAGACATTTGCGAAACATAATCCAAAGAGAATGATGTGTTTATTGTTATAGATCAACTTATATATCTTTATATTTTATAAAAATAGGGGAAAAAAAAAGAAAAAGAAAGAAAGATAGTTGCAGTAAAGTTGCTATGTAGTGATTTGATTAGTTTTGTATTCGCCCTTGTATGACATAGATTTGAAGTTAAAATGAAATGAAATGGTTGAGTTAATCTAAGTTATATAATAATTAGATGGAGAAAAGAGATAAGTTGGAGACTAATAATAGTTTAGAACATTGATTTTCTAACTAAAAAACATAATAAAAAAGATTCTCATGTACATACGGGATTTTTTCATTTTTTATATTTTAAAATATTGTCATGTACATAAAGTTTGTTTCTTTCTCATATTTAGACATTTGGAAAATTACAAACTCGAAAAAAAACCTGAAAAGACCCGAACAATTACCTGAACCAAGACTAGGACCAAAACCAAATGGGCTTGCCATTTTTCAAGCCCGAAACCGTACCGAACAGAAATAATCGGTCCTGTCCTGGGCCTTTCAAAACCCGAGCCCAAAACCCGGACGCACACCCCTAAATATAAGGAACCTTCTTTGCTAATTAGTATTGGTTAAACATCTTGTCCTTAAAAATAGCTGGAAGGTGTCAACTATGGCAACTAAACATGAGGGTTGCGCTCATTGTGGGATGGAGGGGCAAAGCTTTTCGTGTTGTCAAAGATTTGAACAATGAAATTAGAATTGCAAGTACCTGAATACAATAAGGGAATTCTACAGACAGACTATAAACGAAAGGCTTTTCGTAATTCCATTTTACTAATATCATTTTTTAGGTCATACATAACCAACACAAGAATTTGGTTCCTTTTATGAACTTGATGTCGATAAATCCATGAGCTACTATCCATTTTACCAAAACATCGAATCAATACTGAAGCAGAAGGAAATAGGAAAACTATAGGGTTTATTGGGTATTACTTATTATTTGGTACCCAAGCTGATTGAGATTTCGTGGGGAACGTGTGTACAAAAAGTGAGTGCCAGTTGCACATAGCGGTCCATCCTATGAGTGTTAATTGATTGGCATTATAGTTAAAGGATAATTTAATCATGCCGTAAACAATAATAAGATTAGGAATAGCAACCTATTTTCAGCAATTGGCTGAGATAAATTATTACCAGAAAACAGGTCGCAGTTAATGAATAGAAACTCACAGATTCAGAGAGTAATGACCTAGAGATATATTTTTCTGAAAACAAGATAACGTCATCACCTTATTTAACTTATAGTTGACAGTAATAAAAATAAGATGAAACAAGTTACAGATTTCAAAAAATATAGCAAGTTTCACATTTCATAATAGTTGGAGAGAAAAATGATTTTATCAGTAATAAAAACAAAATCGACCATTTAGCATGTTACATATTTCAAACCATACTTAATAAGAAAACCCCGTAAGGCTCCAGAGTCAGGTGGCAGTTGCTATGCAAGTATTAGTCCAGTTTTGCTCAGCTAATCTTACCTCAAACACAATAGGAATTAGATTGCTTCTAGTATACCTATTGAAGATCATAAGGTCTATATTTAAAATTTACTAAGTAATCAAATATGAGGATCCCACAAGATCTTGGTTGGTCCAAATTAACAGTTCACAAAGTCATTGCATATGACAATTGAAAAATGTTAGTTTCCCATTATCAGTTTAACAAATAACAATTCAAATTATGTTTCTACAATCAAAACCTATTATGGAGTCCATCTGAACAAAACACAAGGGACAATAGAATACGATAGTGACGGAAATAGGAAGTAATGAACATGTAAAATCCCGTGTTAAGAGTAACATAATACAGAGAACAGAAAGACAACTTGAGTCGCAATCCAGATTCCATTCCATATTTTATTTTAAAAAAAAAATGGAGAAGAAGAAGAAGATGAAAAATTATTTCAACAAAAATGATCAAAAATGGTGGTGATGAACACATCAAGATACTGCTCACATGGATGAGGATAGGGTGGTTGTGGGTCGATACTTAAATTTATGCCAGTTTTAACAATGTCAAGTAATGGGAAGCAAGTGTAGGAAATGCTTTTTAGAAGATTAATTATGACATCAAAATGATTTAGGTTTTGAAGGAAATGAAGTTTTAACAATGTAAAGTAATGGGGAGCAAGTATAGGAAATGCTTTTTAGAAGATTAATTATGACATGAAAATGATTTAGGTTTTGAAGGAAATGATGATAATTATAAGTGCAAATATGAAATGGCAAATTAGTGGCATAAGCAGGAATACTGGTTGGGATGAGATACACAAAAACATTAACAAACTTCTATCTGTTAAAGTTATTAAATGTCAGCTTCATACAAACTACCCACCCACCCCCACCCAAAATAAAAAAGGAAAAAAAAAAACAACAAACAAACAAAAAATGAAATAAAATTATGGTTCAGCCTCTGATATGAAAACAACTAATAGGTAATAACATTAGTAATGATCATCACAACAAATTTTAGCAAGAAAATAGAGCATCACACTTCTCAATGAGTAAAGCACCAAAAAGGGCAGTACCTGATGATTTACAATATTAGCAGATAACCGCTGAATTTCACGTTCTTCATGATCTGCAAAAAGCTTTGCCTTCATAGCTGCAGCAGAAAGACCAGCTTCGGCTGCAGCTCTCACATTTTCAGCAGACAGTGGACTAGCTTCTGTATCATGTTGGTTATAAGGACCTTCTGAGAAAATCAGTCTAAAGAATTAGTGAAGGCAAACAAAATTAAAGCCTACCGTTTCTACTCAAATTAATTGTTTCTCCATGAGGATTTTCTTCCTTACCCCCATCCTTACATAATGCTCCCAAAGATGCATGGGCACAGGCAGCAGCCACTCTTGGCCCCAATGCAGAGGCAAGAAAGGAAACCTTGAAAAAACAGCAACAAAACCACATAGAAGTGTGAGTATAATCAGAGGAGCCTGGTCAAGGATATTTTAGTAGAACAATGGTGATAAGCAAGAATAGAAAAGTGGATGAATTAGATCACTTCAACTAGAAAATTGGCAGAGAAGTCATGTTCTATGCATGGAAATAGGTTTCAGTTATAAAATCCAATATTAAAGAGTCAATACAAGCCAATGAAGCCCTAGCCCGTTTGGTCAGGGAGCTAAAGTTGAGGCCCTAGGACCTAGAGGTCCCAGGTTCGATTCCCCCTATGTGGGGGTTTGTCTACATTTACTGTAGTTTGTAGTCCCCTGCATAGGGGTTTGCATTATTGCTTTATTTGGTGATTTGTTGATCTCTTTGCGCTGTGTTTCAGAGGACATACATCTATGCGCATTTGTATTGCTACAGTGCAGAAGGTAATTGTACCCCCCTCAAAAAAAATAAAATAAAAGGAGAGAGAGAGAGAGAGAGTAAGAAAATCTTGTTACATTCTAGATGGCATCTTTCAAGTAAAAGAATGTAAACTAAACCTTTGTTGGAGGCAAAGAGAGCTAGTTGATATGAAATAAAAATGACGAGTGGACTGTACATTTTTTTTTCTTTTGTGAAAGAACGAAAACAAGAAAATGAAGGGATACAGCAAGAAAAAACCATGTGAAACACATGGTTCCAAGAGAATATGAAGTAGAAGAACATCCTATCAAAAGATGGACAAAGGTAAATATATGTGCATGTGCACACGCAAACACACACAGACACAGGATGGAATATAAAAGTGGGAAGGAGAAGAAAAGGATATGGCTAAACAAAAATTAACACAAGCATAAAGCTTTATGGTAAGTTAAAAAAACACTTACCAGATTCATCACTGGATTTCCAGAATTTGCAAAAGAGATCGGAAGAGCGTCGTGAATTATCATCTTGTGAATCGCATCCTGCATCACAATAAGAAGCAAAATGGATTGTTAGAAGTTACTCAATGTACAGAAATAAAAGAATTTGCCAGGAAATACCAGAAGTATTACCATTTGAATTACGGTCTGATCTCCCATGATCATCTTGACCAGATGTACTAGGAACATCAATAGTTTCCAGTGGAGCACCATCTAGGGGAAGGCGCACGAAATGAAGGATGCACTGTGCTTTTGACTTTGTACCTACGTGTACAGCAATTTTATCCCAGTTTTCATTGTATACTTGCATCCCCTCAAGAAGAAGCAATGTCTCCTGGTCACTCCAATCATCTCCATCTCCATCTCCATAATCCTTTATGGAACTAACCTTCACAAAATCAAGGCTAGAATGACCAGCAATAAATTTTCCCTCATGGAAGCAATTGAAACAAAAGAGCATATCAACCTGCAAAAGATACTGGTTAGCAACAAAAGTGACACAGCACAGGTTATTTCACAAGTCCTTTTTCATCCAATACTATTCTACTTAACGTTTTCCTGTCAGTCATCATCTCTGATCATCACTGAATCAAGAAATACTATGGGTTGCATTCCTTCGCCAAACATCTAAAATTTTAGAACCTTTAACCTAATAAACAAACTTATGCTACCAGCTTAGCTAGTAAGGGTTAAATTAAATAGGATAATGTATCTCTATGCGCAATGCGTTATTCATAAATATGTAAGTAACTTTGTGTCTTAAGAAAAATAGTGCAGGATGTGTCAGTCATCCCAAGATAGTAAAATTTATTGACTTCTAAAAGTGCAAAACTGCAGCACAAATGAGAAACATAAATATGAACAGCTCTTACCTATAATCAATTATCTGCATATAAAAGTAAATATCCAAAATTTGACATTAAAGGCATTATGATTATAACACAAGATGCCATGTACTACCTAATCATAATGCTCATGCAATTGACACTCAACTAATTTAACAGATTCCATGTACTACCTACGTCCCACAAAGATGGTCTATGCCATGTTCCAATAGATTCAGAAAAGTTCATTTAATAGTATTGGAAAAGTAAATTTTAACATTATTTACCTACTATACCCTTTCATTTATTAATTATTTCACTTCAATAATTCCATTTTTTATAACTATGCACATTAAATGGGGGCATATAAGAGAACTAATATTCAACTATATTTTTAAAAGGAAAGTGAACTATATTTTGGGACAGGTTAAAAAGGAATAATGGACTATCTTTGTGGGACGGGGGTAGTATAAATCTAATACCTCCTTTTTGTCTAAAAGTTCAAAATGCCCTCTACGCAAAACAACCACAGTAGTAGTATGACTGGCTTGTATAAAGCACATTACTTCCACATCATCATCTTTGATGCTGTTGAAAAGTTGTACTCTAAAGCACGTCAAACACGCTCCAAGTCTTGTCCTTGATAAACTTGAGGTCGAATACATGAGTTCTGTTTACCATTCCTTTAGTGTTAGGTCTAGTAGAAGATCCAAATCAATTGGATTTTTACCAACTGCAATAGGCCACATTAGTTTTTGGTAAATTTCATTTCACTAAGAACTGGAGCTTCATTTGTCCTCAATCAATTCCATCTCTGTCTCTTGGCATATATTCAGATGTCTTGTCTTTCTTTCACCGCATACATATTGTCAAACATTTTTTCCATTAAGAAACCAACACTCAGTACCATAATGCATACTAGAAATTATCATAATCTACTCCCATAGTAATCAGTTTAGGAAATACCAAGGAAGGAAATTAGAGGCAGCTTCTCGTATTAAAACCAATGCAGCTGAATTAGACTTAGTAATTATTGGAAGTTATGTCAACATTTTGAGGTCATATGGCCGTCTTAATTTAAAGCTCGATCTCAATCATGTAAGACAGAATAATCATTCTTAAATTCTAAAACAGGTTTTAATTATTCTTTTAATAATTAAGGGATGGAAATTCTATCATTTCCCCCAAAAAGTTAAAAAATGATACACCGTGAATTAGATTAAACATGGCTTGGCTGGGCTTGGCTCGGCTCAATGAGTAAAACAAAATTACTAGCATTTCAGCACCTCTCAAGCAGTTCCATTCACCAATCAAACTTGAGTTCAATTTCAAATGCACAAAACTCCACTGCTAGCCCCATCAGCAATCTATGCAACTGTGCAGCTCTGGCACAAGTATAAAACTCTTATACAAGGAATTCTGTATGTTCCCTGTCTGAGTTGTTCTGCCTCTTTATCTGTTACCAATCTAACCACCTGCATCAGTTCCGGATAAATGCTAATAGGGAACAACTTAACAATTAATCTCATACCGTGAAACTACCTAATACACCACCTTCCAGATTAAGCCTAATATATCAAGTCAATTCCAACCAGCATGTAGATTGAAATGAAAAGAGTAATTGAGAAACTATCAAGTAAATATGTGCCTTAGTAGGTCATCAATGCAACAGCTGGCGGACATTCTCATTCATGAATAGAGGTATATAAGCGACAACATGCATGCCAAATGAACATCAACACATTCAAACTTCTGCAAATATAGATGTTATGCAACAATATGTGTAAAATTATTTCTGAGAGATGAAAACAAGACATTTCAAACTAAAATATATATATATCTTACGAGAAAAATGAACAATGCCCAGAAGGCTTCAAAAAAAATGCAGTTACCTCTTTCTCTGACTGATAATATGCTGTGGGGATAGGCTGGGAGCAATAACTGCATTGGCGATCAGATAGTTGCTCCCTGATGGTGCTGTCAATGTCAGAGTCCTCATCATGCTGATGACCAAGCTCGGTGTAAACCTCTGTTGCCTTGAGACTGCATTTAGGCTTGTCAAACTTGATTAAGCTATCTATAGATTTCAAAGCAGCTGAGGGCACACAAAGTTCCCCATTTGAGTCCTCATACAAAAATGTTCCATCTTTCTGGAGTTCATGATTAAGAGGCTTGGCACAATAGTTGATGATACCCCAGTGGTTAAGAAACCGCGCAATTCTAGTTAAATCATCAATGTCAATCCCTGATACAAGTCCCTCACAATCAGAAACTGACAGGTGCTTTTCTGGATTCTCCATGTACTTTGCAACAATAAAATTTCGACACTCCATGTACTTTTCAGGCGTATGATCAACTGATTTCCCAGAGAAAAAATGTGGCACCACTTGTCTCTCCAGTCTATGCACTGAATTTGGTGAAAACCAGTCTGTCCAAAACAAATTAAGTTAGGTACGCTCCCTCTATTGCCCGAAGGAAATACAAGATCAGTACTGATCCTATGCTTTTGGTACAACAGTTAACATGCAAGACATTTTTATCACCAGAAAGTCACCCCCCTCCCCCCAAAACAACATCAAACACGCACAAAAGAATGTCCACTAAATGAAGCCAACTTCCTGATCATCTCAAAGTTAGTTATGAACTTCATATAACTTACAAAAAGTCTCACTGCTTTGAAGTGATATAGTGATATACAACAAGATTAAATAGCACATTATTCCATAGAATAAGAAGGAACATAATGCACCAGCAGATTAGGAAGGTAAATAATATCACCACTAGGTGCAATCTGAAATGCAATAGATTAAGCTGTGTGCTTTGAGGGATTGCTTTGAGGAATTGGCTACAAGAGGGCACAATCGGGAACTACATTTAAATACAGCATGATTCACTAATTTCCATAGAATAGGAATATCCGCCAACCAGTATATATGAGACACAAGAAGGAGAGGCTATTCCATGTTTTATCCTCATTGAAATATTAGGCACATGACGTAACAAACTACTTCTTGTTGATAAGGACAAGTGCTTGTATGCTACATAGGTGTTTACACCATCTACTTAACCTTGCAAGTAGAATAGTATCGTCTGAAAATTGCAGAACCTTAATTCTTGATAGAGTTGAGCCATTTTCTGAAAGCATATAAAGCTCAAAATCACATGTAAATTATCTTGCAAGTCTCCAATTAGCATGCCTTTTTAAGTTATATCTTAGCTTCATGCAATGAAAAATGCAATAGACTAAGGGCTTGTTCTAGGGAGCTTTATCCATGAATCAAAATTTATCAATTCAATACTAACCACAAATTCTTTATTATATAATTAAAAAAAGATCACACTTCCCAATAATTTTTCTGTACATTCTCACCACATATTCTCCCCAAAAAATCAACTTTCAAAAATTAAATTTTTTGTAAAGCTGCCTAGAACAAGCTTTAATAGATGTATCACATTCTACCCTTTCATATTTTCCAACACCAGTAAAATTAAATTCTTCATAAAGCTCACTAGAACAAGCTCTAATAGATGTATCACGTAACAACAATTCACTATTCTACCCTTTCATATTTTCCAACACCAATAACAGAAGCATGGCACACTTCAATTGCTAAAATCATGCATATATAGCATGTACAAGGCAAAATGAGCAACCTGCATGGGCTGGCACAACATGGACCCGACCTGCGGTCCCCAACCTTTTAGTAACACCGCAGCCAGGAACTATCTTAGGTGGCACTATCACATACGATCCTCCTCCACTGACACTTGTAGTCTCCTCTGCAGCTCCTAACAAAGATGGACTATCTCGGGGCACAGCTGAGAGTGCCTGCAGCTGGCCATACGAAATGTTCTCCAAGACTGCTATTCCCTGTCCTTGTCCCTGTCCTCTGCTCACTCCATTATTTGTTGCTCTTTCTGCTTCCACAATTCCCAAAACAGAAGGGTGGAGCCTACCAACTGCCCTCTTAATAGCAACTGGGAACTCAGAAATCTTCTCACCACCATCAACTTTTTCACGCTCTCTATCTCGCAATACTTGGGCCATACGATCTGCATTCTGGTGTGGAGGATTGTCATCAGCTTCTGGGTGGTTTTGAGGCGGGTCCAGGTCAGTGTCATCATCATCTTCATTGTCCTCATATATGTCATCATTCTCAGGTTCTTTGAGCTTGGATTTACTTGCAGATGGGTGCTCCCTTTTCCGCTTCCTCCACCTATTCTTTGTATCTTAACCACGAAAAGGCATAAAAACCCCAACCATTTTAGTTAACTTCAGAATTAGCCCCAAGAAATATAAACACAGACAATAAATGAAACACCTTGCATTTAATTTTATACATATGGATCTCTCTACATATACGGTCTACAGTTACACAGTTAAGAAGTCATGCTTTAAATTCAAAAATGGGAGCCTAACATGCCAGACCGAAAGTCCAATCTATTCCACCTAATTCAACAAAATGTATCTCTGAATCATACATAAAATACAAAGAAATCGCCCAATTTTGGCTTCATTTCCCGAAAGGAGTGTCTAATTTGTACAATATACATAAACACAAAAATCAAAGAAAAATCCACCCCGGTTTCACAAAATACTTGGTTAAAATAAGCGTCACAATCAAACAGGGGATAGCTTAGGTTCTACAAATGAGCACGTGAGATCGGAAGAAAACAAGAAAAGCCTAACATTTGTGCTACTAAATTCCAGCTTAATTTTGCAAAAGGGAATGTGTGTGCGTGAATACAGGAGAGTAAAATTAGGGGTTTAGGGAGTGTTACCTGAGGAGGAAGCTGGCATGCTGATTTAAAATTCAGAGAGATTTCTGGAGGGTTTGAGGTTTTAGGAAGGAGAGATTTGTGGGGTCTCAGTGAATTTGGCGAGTCCACTCAAGACTCCGATGTGTGCGTGCGTGTGTGTGTGAGAGGGGGAGAGATGAGAGAGACAGAGAGAAGGGAAGATACACATACATGTAGAGAGAGAAACACTCTACGCTGGGTCTATTTGGGGGAAATCTGTGCAGTGCTATTTTGGTAAATGTACTGTATTACAGCTGGCCTATAATCTTCTCAATTCAATTTTAATATTAATTAATTATTAATTAATGGAGTAATTTTGAAAATTAAACTTCTGACCCCTCAACGTTTTGTTAATTAGTTCGAGTTCAATTTGTTTTCATTTCGCGTTTGTTTTGTTAAATTAGTAAGATGTCCAACGTGATTTCTAGATTTTTCATGAGACGACGTGTTTGTTCTTGTTAAACATACGGTGCTTCTATGGTGTTCAAATGACAATTTGGTAGTCACTGATTGGGTGTGTTATGGGGGCTCATCACCCAACACACCAATAGGTGAGTGTCACACTGTCTTTTAGACACTATAAGATGGTGTTTAAAGAACACCATAGATGTGTGAGATAAACATATGATAGAATGCCAATTTAAAAATTAAATAAGTAAATTATATTGCATTTTCAAAAATATTTTTTATTTTAAGCCAAGTCAACAATGTGTCATTTACAAACAAATTTATGCTAAATGAACAATTGTCGTCTACACAATTTGTGATGCACTTTGAATTGATAGAAGTACAATTGTTTTTAGCGAGCGAGCGCACGCACATACATCTTCTGCAGCTGCTACTTCTATATATATACATTTTTTTAAGGTTTCTTTCTACAAAATTAACATTATTTAAAAAATAAAAAAATATGCAATATTTGTGTGTCAAAGGAATCTTTTTAATGTCACATTTAAATATGAGTTAACAAGAAATAACTAACTATAAACATATCATTCGTAAAAAAATGTGTCAAAGATTCAAGTTTAAATTTGCACTTTTTTTTCCAAACTTTTTACCACTAACCTAACCTAATCTTCTCAAATTGGTACCATTGAATCCTAAATAATTTATATATCCCTTTAATTTAATTCAATATAGTTCTAAAATTTTATTTGTGATATGTGTTCTATTTTTCTTGACAAAATAAACGTGATAACTTTATTAAAAATTTTAATTAAATCTTGTTAATCTTTATGACTTTTTTATATTTCGCTGGATTTGATTTTATAAATAAATTGACATGATTCCTTTAAAATTTAACATTATCATTTTTTCCTTGATTTATTGTCTCCTTTCTATTGCTGTAAATCTAAATTACCAGAGTATGGAAGATATTGATTACAAATTTTAATTAATTATTTCTCCCAATTAATTCATCTAATTTTGCAAAAAGAAAAATTATATATATATATACACACACACTCATAGTTCTCTTTGTCAATGTACACATTTTTTTTTGAAGTATCTCGTCTCGAAAATTCAAAACCAAAACACAAATTTATTGATTATCAAAAAAGATTTATATAAAAATAGGGCGACATATGTGCGTTAGCTCCCAGATATGCATACAATAACCAACAAAATAATTGAAGAAACCTATCATCTCTACATGCATGCAAATTACAATCAAATGCAACAACTGTGATTCTGTCATTCAAAAATGTATTATCTATAAGGAAGGTGGTTGAACAATATCTATGATTGAAATGGGTGATTATTTTCTCAAATTGCAATTTTCCCTTGTGGTGTGTGTGAAATTGATTATATGGAAAGTGTTTTTTTTTTCCTTCAAAAAATATACTATTAAAGTAGTATGGAATTATTATGCTACAAACCATGCTTTAAATCTCGAACTAATAAATAGCAATAATTAACTATGATATATAATTTCATTAAGAGCAAGTTTGATTGGAACTGTTTTCTGTGAAAATGCCACGTTCATGTAATAATATAATTCTATTTTATATGTGCTTGACATAAATTAAAATGGAACTAAAATTCTATGATACAATTTTTTGATCCACTTTTCATCGAATTGAAAAGAAATTTCCTTTTTTAAATTAATTTTTTCTCCCTACCAACCTACCCCAGTGTAGAAAACGGGTGCCAAAAAAAAAAAAAAAAAAAAGCGCACTGCATGTGCTAGTCAATGGTTCTTAAGTCTGGTGCAAGATCTATCTCAAAAAAAATAAATAAATAAAATATTATGCGAGAAATCTCGAATGTCCAAATATTATAAAATTTTGTTCAATTATGTATTTTAGGTCAAAACAAAATATAATGAGTTCCTTAAAAAAAAAAAAAAATCGTCGCCATATTTTAAATTTGAAGAACGTGAATACTGTAAACAAGTAAATGATTGTCATCCCTTAAACTACTCTGAACGTTACATTTTAATTAAGATTTTATTGGAGAGACACATATCATCCTTAAGTGAATTCTCCGAACTCAATAGTTATTATAGGGTTAATTTCACAAATGGTTTAACTTTTACACTTTTTATCAGTTGGGTCCTCAAATTTTTTTCAACGTTATAGGCCTCCAACCTTTCATAAATTCATTCATAAGATCTTTTATAATATTTTTGTCATTACTTTTTAGATAAAAACAAAAAAAGAAAAATCTAAAAAAAGTAAAAATAATAAAATAAAATTTTCCCTACCTAGCTAACTATTCATTTTATTAATATCTATAACATGACCGAAAATGACAAATACCTGCATCATTTTCCTTTTGGGGGGGATCCTAATTTTTTTCCCCTTGCATTTCTAACAATAGCGAGAACTAGAAAGAACAAGCAACAAAATTGTATGCCTCTTTTTCTGTTATTGAAAATGATTATCAAAAGTTGTTATTTACACGAAGTTGGAATATTGGTAGGTAACTGTAATTAAATTTAACACTTCAATGTATCAATGATTGATAATTAGATTTAAAATACTTACATATCATTTAACAATTACTTGAAAACTAAATTTTACTTAGGCAGGCCACATTTCAAACACACTCCAGTTAAATATATATTTTTATATCTACACCGCACTTAAATTTACTAGTTAGCCTTAAAATTATAAAGAAGCAGAAAACGAATGTAAGGGCTCAACCATCATGCACTTTGCCTGCGACCGGAGCTCCTTATATTTTTCTCTCTTTATGCCCTCTCCCCGCCGCAACTTTCCCGCTGAGGCTGCGATTTCTTTGTCTAATTGCCCAAATTTTAAACGGACCCATCACAACATCACAGAGAATAGAAAACCGTGACTTGGGCCTCTTATTCTTTCTTAGGAAAATGGTTATGAGATGATAATTTTAAAAAGGATAAATTTCACAAAAGATCTCCAACCTTTGTAAAAAGTAACAAATTCATCTTCAACCTTTTTTCAAGCATGCCGGTCCCCAACCATTCAAAAAATATGCACAAAAGGTCCTTACATATTATTTTTATCATTTTTCGTTGTTCCCTTTTTTTATAAAGACGATTTTACCCTTTATTTAAATTAAAAAATATAAGAACAAAAATTTTAAAAATTCATTTTGATCTCTTCCATTTAACACAAGTTATATATACATGTTGATTAATATATTATCTTTTTCATTCACTTATCTAATACTACCACGACCACTAGTGTCATAATAATTTTAAGCAATAAACTCTCTGAAATTTAAATTTAAATAAGTAATAATAATTGAGGTGTTATTGATATTCAAGTCATAAAAATTTGAACGATTAAAAATACAAATTTTTTTTTTTTGGAGGGGGAATTGAAGGTTTGAATTATACATCTTTAATCGTTTCAATTTTTATGACTTGAATATCAATCACACCTCAATTATCATTGTTTATTTAGATTTAAATATCAGAGAGCTCATTGCCTAAAGTGACTATGGCACTAATGGTAGTGATGGTGGCGGTGTTAGGTAAGTGAATGGAAAAGATAATATATTAATCAGTGTGTGTATAACTTATGTTAAGTGAGTGGATAGGAAAAAGACTTTTTTGATTTCGTGTATTATTCTCCTTATGCACATTAAGGGTGTAGTCATATGAGATGAAAATCTCACGTATGGTTCTGGAACAAGGAGATTATTTTAATTGAATAACGACTGTAACGGATGTCAGCTCAATACAAACGATATAGAATGTTATCTTGATGTGGTGGAAGTCATCCATTCGAGCCTAATTATCCCAAAAACCAATGTGAGTTTTTTTATTTGAATTTGCTTCCCCACCGTGATTCAATGAGAATGAATAAGAGACTCGTGGGATTAACGTAAGGGAGTAGGGATGAGATACGGATGAATATATATAAGTGTGGAAAAGAAAAAGCGATAAAGAGATCAAAATGAATTTTTAAATTTTGTGTTCTTATTTGTTAAATTTAAATAAGGGGTAAAATTGTCTTTATAGAAAAAATGAACAATAAAAATTGACAAAAATATTATATAGAAACATTTTGTGCATATTTTTGAAAAGTCAAGGACCTACATGCCTTAAAAAAAGTTAGAGATAAATTTATTGTTTTTTGCAATGGTTGGGGACCTTTTGTGTAATTTACCCTTTAAAAAATTGTTATGTGTGTCATTTGAATTGTAGTACAGTAAGTATATACTTATATTTTAGACGAAAAGTTCTGAGTTCGAGCAATACCTGCCCCTTCCCTAATTTTCCTCCCCTCTTCTATGTCCCGTTTGTATTAAAAAATTTTTTTTTTTGTTATGGGTATATCTATCTATAATATATGAAGTTCTAAAGAATTCAATTTTTGTTTTCACAAATTTGATAATTCGGATTTCTTCCATAGTTTTGATCCATTCTAATTATTATTTATATTTTATGTAATACATATCAACATAAAAGGATAAATTAGTGACGTCCCTCAACAACTTAAGATCTTTAGGAAAAACAAAAACCCTATAATTAAACATAGTTAAAATTTGAAATACATGTTATCTCCTTTGACCAATTTTTAAAATTTTGAAATATATAGATCAACTAAAGTTTTTAAACACCTCCAGGAAGTGCCGTTAAAGCACTTCTCTTCTCATATAAATGTATGATAACATTATTGCACGTATCAATAGTTAAATATATTATTGTCGATCATCACTTGAAAAAAAAAAACCGATAATCAACAAAAATTATTCTATTTTAAATATTCATAGCCTATTTTGAAGTAAATTTAATTTGTATGTTTACTTTTGTTAACTTATGCATGCCCATAACATTTTTCTAATTCAAATTCCTTATCCTAAAGTCAATTTCGAAATCATAATACTGTTACCGAATGAGATATGATCATATTAGGAAATCTTCTTGAAATCTCTTGGCATCTTACCTAAAATCAACCCATTGAATTTTATAAATACCCCCTTCACTCATAAATATTTCAGCAACTTGTTGAAGCTGATTACAATTAATTAGCAACTATGACAAAGAAACTCTCCCGCACATCTCTCTTCATCTTTCTTTGCTTTGCATTTTTGTTGGGTCAAGTTAAACTATTGAAAAAAATGTAACTACCACTAATGATTCGTTAATTTTCTTAAACACTAATATTCAAGCTCATGACGAGTTATCAAGTAAGCAAACCGAGTGGTGGTTCCACTGGGGTCGGCCACACGTTCATCCACCAGCAGCTGGTGGTCCTCTACCATCGAGAGGTTTTCCAAAATTTCAGTGGTCATTTGTACACCTATTTCTTCTATCAAGTGGTTAGCCTTTTGTGCACTCACCTCTTCCATCAGGTGGCTTTAGACTCCCACCTCACCCATGGATCCCACCTTATTTCTGGCACCCACGACTTCCGCCCTTTTTCTGGCATCCACACAGTGCAGTAGAAGGTAATTATAATGAGGCTGTCACAGGAAAGCGTAAAGTAAAACTAGCCCATAATAAAAATATCCAACCAATGATATTAAGCCTCTGGTGCCTGGTCCTACGTCTTTTTAATTGGTAGCTAGTTTGTCCAAATAGTTCCTTTGCTTATAATAAAGAATTATTTAGTTGTAGGTGTGCATTATTTGTCGATTTCAAGCACATATGTTAGTAATTCGGCTATAAAGCGTTATCTACAGAGTCTTATCTCTTATTAAAGAGTCTTATGGCTTATGTGGAGGAAATCTAACAAACGCAGCCCTACCAACAGGGGGCCGTTTTCATTAAATTTACGCCACGTCACCATCTATAATGTCATATCACAGATTATATAATCTAGATTATAATTTAACTCTTTCTCAAACACTTTGTAAATATGTGACGTGGTTAATAATTTGAGCAATTCTAGAGAGATATAAAAAAGATATTAATGAGTGACATTTTTATGTTGTACATATTTATTGAGTGATGATTATATGACTACTTTTTCATTACATAATGAATATGTGCCATATAAAAATGCCACTTATTAATATCTTTTTTTCATATCTCCCTATAATTTTTGTAATAATTTTGATAGTGTGAACAAAATTCCCCATGACTGAATTAACGGTACATTTCTTTAATTTTATTTTTCAAACTAGCTAGTAAGAACTAAAGAATGAGCATTGCTATTACAGACTACCTAAATCATTTTATCTTCATTCTAGCACTTTTTCAAAATTCATAGATTAGCTTTTAAGGAAAAAGGAATTCATAAATTAATAATAGGCGCCAGTCATGATAAATAACATTAAAAATGACAATTCAATACTCAAATTTTAATAGAGTTTATATATATCTTATCATTTCTAAAACAAAGAATATATCAAATCCCTATACGTAGTAGTGCACCAAATTAGTTAATGTCCCAATTGATGATTTAAATCGCACAAGCTGACAATATAAGGATCAACCATGTGTATGTATAATAGCAGCTCGTGTGCAAAAATTAATTTGCTTCTCTTCTAAATTCCATGGTTCATGGTTGAGACGAAAAATTGTTTCGGATTGCTCCCCTACTTTTCTCAACGTACGGGGACGGACATTGCAAAAACGTAATTTTCCATATCAGTTCGAGGTTAATTTTCCTAAAAACGGAACCGGCCTCGTCGCTTGTTCTCGCCGGTGGCGAGCGACTCAAATTCTCCACCGGAGGTGTTTCATGTCAAATTGTCCCTCTTTGAAACTTCATGCAGTCGAGATGAAAAGATCCAAAAACCCTTTGCCACCAGCCATAATTCCTCGGGCAACCCCACCACCGCAATCCACTGCAACTCCGAGACAAATTTCCAAGAAGCCAAGGAGTATTCTCCAAAATGCCCAAAAAATCCCCATAAAGTGGACGCCTCTCAACGTGGGGAAATCGGAGCTTTACTTGCCACTCACTTTTCCGACCGGACAGACCTTCAGGTGGAAACAAACAGGCCCTTTACAGTACACGGGCGCCATAGGGTCCCACTTAGTTTCCCTTAAACAGCTCGAGAACGACGATGTTGGTTACTTTTTTCACAATGAGGATTTCGATAATGGAAAACCCGAAGCTGCCTTGTTTGATTTTTTGAATATGGGTATTTCGTTGAGTAAGTTATGGGAGGAATTTAGGGTGTCTGATGAGAGATTTTGTGAATTGGCTGAGTATTTAAAGGGTGCCAGGGTTTTGAGGCAGGACCCATTGGAGTGTTTAATTCAGTTTGTTTGTTCATCTAACAATAACATCCTGAGGATTACTAAAATGGTAGATTTTATTTCGTCCAAGGGAAGATTTCTGGGGGCTGTGGAAGGGTTTGAATTTTTTGAGTTTCCCACCCTCGAGCAGTTGGCATTGGTGTCTGAATCTGAGCTCAGAGAGGCCGGTTTTGGATACAGGTATTCTTCTGTTTGCTGTTCTGCTTGCTGAAAAACCTGGGCTTGATGTTCTTTGGACTTGTGAGCATTGCTTTTCCAATTGTTCTATGGATTTACAAGCATCGCACTGGCCAAAAGATGAGAATTTAATAACACTGGTGTTTGTTTGATCTTAGTATATTATGATGTCTTTCAGCCTGATGAACTGTTCTGGTGACACATTCGATGATAGTTTTTACGGCTTTTTGAACTCAATGAACTTATTCTCCAGCTTTATCTCATTTACTGACTAAAATTATGAATGGAAGGCTAGAAGGTTTTGTTGATAAAGCATGCTTTATCTTGCTAAACTGAAGTTTTGTATCTGAGTAATGTCAGTCTACTAGATGACATTGTTCTACTTCTACCCTGATTGACCATCAATTATTCGGCATAGTTTCTTCTTGCTGATACTTAATTAGAAAGTTGAATCCTCTCTTGAATAAAATTATCAGGGCAAAATATATTGTTGGGACTGTGAGAGCTTTGCAAGCAAAAGTTGGAGGTATGAAGTGGCTCACTTCGCTTCGCAAATTAGACCTTCAGGAGGCAATCAATGCGCTGTGTAGTTTACCTGGTGTTGGTCCCAAGGTTGCAGCGTGCATTGCTCTCTTCTCTTTGGATCAACATCATGCCATCCCTGTTGATACTCATGTCTGGCAGGTGAATTTTGTTGTCCGTCTTCTAAGTTATCAAGTTTTGTTGGTAAAAATAGCTGCTTTCAAAAGCTACTAAGTAGTAGGACTCTGTTATAAGCCCAGTCAAACTCGCTCTCCAGTTTCAGAAATCTGTGAACTTGTACCAGGGCTTATTAATATTTCTGTTATTATGGTTCTGGAGTTTGGTATCTGGCTGCAATATATTGCTCAAATATGTTCCCTTTAGACGTGAACATCCTATATATTAGCTTGTTCTCAATATTGTGTTCTGCTTAAACCTATTGTCAAACATTCTATAGCGGTGACATGAGTGGAAGTTGATCCCGAAATTTCTCTCTATTTCGAGACAGATTGCAACCAGGTATATCATTCCTGAGCTGGCTGGAACCCGTTTGACGCCTAAATTATGCAACCGGGTTGCTGATGCTTTCGTGAGTAAATATGGGAAATATGCTGGTTGGGCACAAACTCTGCTTTTCATAGCTGAACTGCCTTCTCAGAAGGCTCTTCTACCCTCAAGCTTTTGGAGTTCTAAGGAGAGAAGCTTGGGTAATCTTGAAGATGTAAAGTCACCGGATAAGATAGCCCCGACAAGAAAATGAGAAGAAAATTCTGTTCCAATTCATTAGATGTATCATTATTTCGATTTTTAAGCATATTCTACTGAAAATCAATGTCTGCAGCAGAAAAAATTACCGGAATGTTAAAAAAGAGTGTAGCAACTTGAAGTTTGTCAATTGGATATTTATTGGTTGTTTGCTTATGTTTTCTTCTGTTTCACACTTTCAGCTTGTATCATTTTAAGTTATTTTCAAAATGTTAACCTGTTAAAAGTAGGAATAGAAGATCTAGTTTAACGAACCAGTACCGTACAAGTTTAACATCGACTGTAAATAGATGTCATATGCATCTCAAGATTATACCTTCTCTGTGGGGCGGAAGTAAAGGTTAGCAAGCAAGTGCAAGGGCGGTGTGATAACATAACCCGAGCCCTATCAATTCACTTTACAACTAATGGAAATGGTCTTCTGAAGATACTTCTACGGTTTCAATTTGTATTTGGGATAAGTGCTGTCTAATTCCCACTGCCAGGTTCTAAGTACACATGTAACAACAAAGAACTATATATTTACAAAACCGTAAGGCAAAATGTATTATTATTACTATATCATATAGAAGAACGGAAGTAGACATCTGAGAGAGACGATCTCTCTGTTATTTGCTGCCAAGCTTTTTCAACCAGGAACCAAAACTTGCGGGGCAAGCTTCTTGTAAGACGATATCTAAGTCAGCAGCACTAGGGCAATATTGTCCATCGACAAAACCACGATCCATGCTGTTAATAGTAAACAAAAAAATTCTGATGAGATTGCTCCCCGCCAAAATAGCTGAAAGCAAACAAAAAGCAACAGAATTGGTCAGGACTTGGGAAGCCTGTTGCAGTTTGCAGGAGTCCATCCAATCCGCTGTCTCTCGTAGTCGTAAATCACCAATTTATCTTGCAGAGATACGTCTACAATAAAAAGTTTCGTGACAAATTAGATTACAAAATAAGAACATATATATAAAATGTTGGTGGAGATCTGTATTGAGTTCCATACCACCAATAACATTGAGATTTCCCAGCCCGACTTCACCCCCGTTCAAGATACCCAAGCACACATTTCCATGTTCCTGAAGGAAAATGAATCTTGTCAGCAGAAAGTAAATTTAAAAACAATGTCTGGAAAAATAAGTTCAGTTAAACATGCTCTATCGGAATATAAATATTAGTTTTACTTACAAGAGCAGTAGTACAATTACAAAGCAAGCAAAAGGCACACAGAAATATTATATTAGCTCCCATTTATCTGAAGATTATGTTTGCTTTACAAGCTTTCAGATAAATGACGAACAAGATCAGAAGATGATCTCAAGCCTGTCACATATTTGAGAAAGAGCTCCTGTCAAATCCTTTTATATAGTGAAATATCAGGGCGACCTTGGAATGTATAACATAACCAATTGGAAAGTATGATATAATATTAAGCTTTATCTATTTGTTTGCCAAGAAACAAGAAGTAGCTTACTGTGACAACAAGATAAGCTTGAGGATGCAGTTGAAATTGGATATCTTTGCCATTTCTGAAGTTCAACGCCAATGGTTTGAAGTAATTAGCCGCATCTCTGATGGACTTGAAGGGCTTTGCCTTCGCACTTTTCCAGCAGACGGGGAGGCTTTTGTCCTCAACCGCATCAGTTAACTTCCCATTTACATCTTTCTTGATCTGAGATGAAAAAAATATATATATATATATAAATAAAATGAAAATTGTGGTTAGCTCCTGCATGCAGATAGACAACTTTAGAGAAATCTTGTGCAATGTTGACTTCACCATGGAAACCAGGGCGCTGTAAGCTTGAGAACTGAAGTAACTGTAGGTACTGCCACTATCAAAAACTATTGGAAGGCCCTTAATGTTAGTAGCTTGGCCACCAAACTGGAGGTCCACGGACCCTAGAGAGTAGTATTTCCTGAAATAAAACAATTAAACCCGCAAAAGTTGAGCAATTCTCTGTCCTTTTGAATGCATTAAGAGATCGGTCAATAAGATGGACTGTAGAGTGTAGAGTATGAAAAAGAAAAGAGAATCATCTATTATACTAGCCAACACTGTGTAATATTTCATATCATACATGTTCTGACAACGATCAATGTAAACTGCAGAGCTTACTTTCGACTCAATATTGATGTCCAAATAATCCCTGAAGACGGTAGAAAATCATCTCCAAAGAAAAGAAATCCTCCCCCTTGCCCACTTAAACAGTGACCCACGACATTTCTAGTCAGACCCATCTGACTCAATTGTGCAACGATGCTTGATTTGCCATTGCCAAGACCAAGAACTCCATCTGTGTAAGGTGGATGAACTGAATTTGGAACTTCTTGATTGTACCCACACCTGCGCTTTACATTGTCAGGAAAGAAAAATACAATTACAAGGACGAAAAATACACTGTTCATCCAATTACTGAGAGTTGGATAAATTATTAGATTACAGCTTAGTGATTTTTGACTGAAATAAATGGACCATTTTAGTGATGGTATTAAGGCCTAGATACTCTTCTTGGCTAAGCTTGAATTTAAAAGGAAAATGTGAGTCCAAACTTTTTAATGGTTAAAATTAAAAATAAGGAAGTTATTCTGACAGGAAGATGAGTCACTTTCAAAATATGCAACTTTGTTTTGCCTTAAGAAAGAAAAAAGGGAAACCCAATGTATTACAACATAAGAATGGAACCCAAACTAATGCCAAGAATATAACTCACCCAAACGCTAGACGAGGAACGACTGAGCTACCATTGCTGAACCTAAATGGAAAAGAGTCCAGAACCAGCACGCCCAAGGATGAACCAAGATCAGCGTAAGTAACCTCATAGTCACATTGCTCGTCAGGGGCTTCACAATTACTATTACCAGGTCCTTGAAGTGAGTCGCATAGGGCATGCTTCCGATCTATCAGGTTCTTGTAGGGTTTATAAAGACTGTGTGGAGACTGGAAAAGAGAAATCAAAGGATAGATTAGTTGAAATTCTGAAATAACAGCTCACTAAACAAATAAGAGATCAAATAGAAAGAATACCGGAGTGCATTTAGTGCAAGGTGCATCACACTGGAGCCAAGTTAGGTCACTGCCAGTATCTATGTCAAGGAAATAAGGTTTTGGAGGTTGACCAACATTCATGGTCACATGATAATACCTGCACAAACAATACTGAACAATCCAGCTCTATTTCAAACAGTAAAAATCTGAACCTGTATAACTCCATGGAAATGGTCCAGAAAAGTTTGTAACATATGTTCGAAAGGGATACACAATTATTAATATATTCGTAATACATTAAGAACCAAGGCAAGTTTGGCAATGATATCAAACAAAAGAATTGAAAGTTGAAACCTATAGACAGAACGAAGCAATAGGTCATTTTGGTTTTCTTCTATGGTCAAACGCACAGTGGAACAAAGAATGTGGAACAGAAACATCTATTTAGGACCATGGAAATTACAAAAGATGACTTTTTGATTGGGAGAATCTTTACACCTCGGAGAAAAGAAGAAAAAATCTGTTCAAGAAAGTTCTGACGTAAATAGAGAGCTTCGCAGAAATATTACGTGCGATCCCTTCAACTCAAGAGAAACCCAAAATCAAAATCAAATCCATTTCTAGCAATTCACGCGTAATACTCCATTCAGAACATAATCAACCAAAATACAGTCAAGATAAAACATATTATAAGACATGATTGACAAGCCCCCGTAAAATTCCTAGTCAATCCGATTAAAAAATTTATTAACAGATAAAAAGAAGGAAAGAAAAGCATACCCCTGTGGATAAACATTTCCAGAGACAGGAAAAAACACAGAGGATCCAAAAGTTTTCCCAGATTTGGACTGTTTCTTGTTGACGGTCTGAGGCTGATGGGCAGCTGCAGCACACCATACCAGAAGGTACAGCACCAATGCTTGAATGTACTTATACTTCATCTCTTTAGATTGATAGATACAATCGAAGATCATTGTGCGGAATGGAGAAAAAGAAAAAGGAAGGCTGTCTGGGTACAGATTTCTCTCCTTTCTCTCGCTAGACGAAGACCCAAAACAGAGACCTTCTTAGAAGGCCCCCCGGTAATAAAAGTAGTAATTGACTTGACTGCGGTCTGAAACTTTACAGAACTGGATTTTGGCCTTGAACAATTCCACGCGGAATGTGACATGTATTTGGAATTGAATAATTCGTTTGGACATAGAAAAATTGCACTATTGGTGCTCAAATTATTGTTTAAACTAGAATCTAGCCTGATTCACAATTGAAAAATGACGTTGAGAGTTTTGGAAAAAAGAGAATGATAATGAATTCTATAAAGAAACACAACAACGATAAAATCTTTTTAACTTCCTTGTAGCTAGTGATAACATATAACTTCGAGAATTTAAAAGTGACTTCGAGTATTGAGTATTATTAATTATGATTGTATGATTATTTTTAACTAAGGTTATTGTGAATGTTATAGATCCTTGTCAATTAATACATAACCATGTTATGCTTTATCCTTGTTTGGAAATCCGTTCAACTCAGACTACATGATACTATCATCTTAAATAAGAATTATAAACGTTAGGAATTTTTTTCCCAAAAGATAAGTTGAATGCTAGATTTATTCTTTTTTTTCTTTTTTTGGGATGCTAAATGTATTAATACAATTGCTTATAAAAAAATGATTGCATCTTGATAGCGTAGTATATTTTTTCCGTAGGTGTGTAATACTTTATTATCAATTGAGGCTTTCTCTTTTAAATGAATAGTTATATTTACTTTTTTTACCTTCTTCTTTGATAACCTTTGATTTTTTTTATTTTCTTTTCCAATTCTTTCTCAAGTCAATGTTTCTTCAGATTTTTCTCCTCCTTATGGCAAAACTCACTCCTAAAGCAACCTACTAGTTGGTACTAGCAGTCAGAGTGTAGAAATTACTTTAACAGAAAATGAAAGAAAAAGGGTAAACTTCCCATATCGTCTCAAATCTTTGCACTTTATATCAATTACGTCCCTGTTCCTTTTTTTTTCAACGCCTTGAATCCCCAACCTTCAATAAATAAGCACATAAGCTCCCTAATGCCATGAAAATGACATTTACACCCCTTAAATAAAAATAATTTTGCAAAAAAGGGAAAAAAACAAAAAACAAGAAATAATTTCTTTCGCGTCCTAGTTACACACTTACACCCCAGCTTGATAGGAAATAACAAATTCCGCCAATAAAAGAGAAGATCCCATTTTGTTGTCGACTTCTTCGTTATTGTCGGAAAATGACAATTTGGGAGGGGGTTGTCGTCTCCACCCTCCCTTAAAAACTTTTCCTGCTAGAATTTTTTCCGCATGAGCTAGAATGAAAAAATTCAATTTGACTAAAGATATATATATATATATATATATTTCCTATATAAATTTGAAAAAAAATATTGGGCTGACGTTCGCTCTAGGCCTACTGGCCCTCTTGGAGCTGTCCATAGGTAGATACAATGAGGAAGAAATTATTTTCCTTTTCATTTTTATAAATTTTAGCTTTTTAAGAATATTTTTTGTTTTTATTTAAAAAGTAAGGGTATAATTATCAGTTTATATGGGATTAAGGACCTTGTTTATCAATTTATAAAAGATTGGAGACTTATAGCACTAAAAAAAAGTGTGTGAAATTTACCCAAAGAAAATGTATTGTATATGAGCTGTCATTTTTGAAAGGGTAATTTGCAGCTTTAATTTTCGTTATAGGGGTCTTCAACCTTTTAAAATCATTACATATAAGGTTCCTCAGAAGGAAACCATCTATTCTACCATTAATTTTGAGGGTATTTTCGTAAAATATAAAAAAATAATCATTTTATTGTTTAAAAAAACTTAAAAAAAAAGAAACTTTTAAAAATAAATAAAGGGGGAGTCCTCCCCCTTTTTGCCCTGAAATGGCAGACATCTTGGCTGCCATTTCCAGTAGCCAAGATGTCTGCCATTTCAAGCCCAAAAAGGGGGGAGGGAGTCTACCCCCGCTGCCGGAAATGGTAGCGCCTTTGGTTGTCATTGCGCTACCATTTCCCGCAGCAGAGAGGGGAGACTCCCCCATTTTTTTATTTTTTAAGAGTTTCTTTTTTTTTAACTTTTTTAAACATTAAAATAACTATTTTTTTATTTTACGAAAATACCTTCAAAATTAAAGGTAGAATAGAGATGTCCATCTCAGGGGCCTTAAGTGTAATAATTTTAAAAGGTTGAGGACCCTTAGAATGAAAATTAAAGATTAGAAACATAATCTCAATAAAATTGGAAGGTTGGGACGCTAACTGTAAATTATCCTCTTTGAAATGTCATCTGATCGACCCTGCAGTATATTTGGGCCTTGTAATGGATATATATAAGTGCCTTGGGCCTTTTTAGCAGAGTCCTCAGACAAATAGGCTTGTATCCTTTGCGGAGGATAACCTGCTTTCCCTTTACTGATCTTTTCAAATTATCACAAAGTAGAATCAATTTGTATTATAACTAGCTAGTAGTGTCTAGTACTAGTATGTATAAATGCGTATAAAATTACAATTATAAACTAGTTAATTATAATGGGTTCCCAAATCCCAAGTGTATTGTTAATTACAGGTTTCAAATGATTTGATAGCAAACCTGATGGTTGAAGTTTCTCATAGCTATTAATTATAATTATTTTGGATAAAACTGTAGTAGCTAAGTAGTCTATTTTATGACAATCTTGACTTGCAATCTTTAAGACTTAAATAAATTGTACACTAAAGTTGTTATTTTTGTTGTTTTTTGATGCAAGGGTGGAGTAAGAAGAGAGGAGGGGAATTAGAAGAGAGATGAGTGTGATTCAAACATAAGACCTCCCATTAGGAACTTGAGTGTCTCTCCCTTGTATAAAATAAATAAGTAAATAAATAAATTAGTGTTTGAATATTTAATATTTTGTCAACTGATATTTTGCAAAAATATATAAAGGCCTCAGAAAAGGGTCTCTATATTTGGCTAACCATCCACTTTGCATTAAATTTTTAGACTAATCCATATGATAGTATTTTGTTTCTTTCTCTCTCTACAATATCCCCAATTTCTCTCCCAAATTAGAACTAATTAACTCTTGCATGATTAATTAATTATTATTCATGGGAGAAAATCCAAAGTCACCTTCCCATGATTTTCTAGGATTTGGAAATGTCTGCAGAGCGTGTAAATCTTTTGTGTCCAAATGCTATCCAGATAGGAAGAATGGGTCTCCCAAGAATGCAGAAATTGTTGAAGAAAGCCCAAAATTCATTCACCAAGATTTCAAGGTAATTTCAATACCATTGGTTACATACTCATGTTTTGAATATATTTGTGTGTGTATATATATATATATATATGTATATATTATATATTTCATCAAAAATAGGGCTACAATGTGTATGAGAAATACATCAATTACAAGGAGGGGTTGGAAGGTCTTACGTATGTTAATAATTAACAAGTCAAGATTCTGAAAACCTAAACCTAATTTGATTGAATAAGTCTTGCGCTGAATGTTTCTTGAAACTTCTATCATCAGTGACAAATGTGAATTAAGTTGTGGTATCGGTTGGAAGATTACTACTAGCATCTCTTAATTCTTTGATAAAAAGAGAGTCCTAATGTCCTAGATTAGTTTATTCCTTTGATTTAGTACCTTTAGTAGAAGTTACACTTAATTGATTGATGTGACTAACTTTATTGCTTGTGGTGTTTTTTGGGACCGTACGTGTGGACGATTATCTACATCTTAAGTTCATTGTTTTGGTATAAATAAATCATATCGACTATATAGTGCTTTTCTTTTTCTTCAATGGGATCGTTTGAAGGGGCTCCTAGGGTTTCTTCCTTTTTAAGTATGGATCATAGAGGATATTGATCATCAATTTCAAGTGGTTACATGTACATTACTTCAACTTCAGTTATTATGATTTAATTAATGCTAGTTGCCGTCACATGAACTGAGACTCGGTATCGCTTGTGCTAGTTGACATTATTCTATTTTATATTTTACTAGGAGTAGGACTTTTTCTTATTTGTACATCCAGTATTTTAAGAGGAAATTACATTTTTTCCTAGATAGTAAGACCTCATAATGTAAATACAATTTATTCACTACACTTGCAGAAGAGCAAGAATAAAAAGTTAGACGAAGAAACCGTGCCTGATTCGAGATTAAACGGCAATAATGGATCCTTCAAAAATTCATTCAAAGGTTCCAAAAAATCCTTCACACACTCTCCTCAATGGAGTCCCCGGGGGTCAGGCCCGTCTCCGCTATCACAAAGCGCCAGCTTCCGCTGGCCTTCTTCGCTATCAAGAAGTGGCTCAACAACAACACCCTCACTCTCGAAAAGCACAAGTCAAAGGAACAGCGTGGATGGGGCGCTGTCGAGAATGGCTAGTACTAGGAAGGGAATTATGTTCTCCAATTCGAGTGGAGTTATAAAACCTCCAGCCATTGAAGAACAACTTCAATGCACCCTCGAGGAGTTGTGTTTTGGATGCTTCCGATCTATCAAAATCATCAGAGATGCTGTTACAGACAATGGGTAAGCCCTTCAAACTTGCATTTTTTTTTTTAATTTATTTATGAGAGTTTTCGTGTTAGACTTCTTGTTCTAAAAGTTTAACTTGAGTACAATTCTAATTGTAACTTATACCAAAGCTTATTAAAATTCATTAAATTCCACCCTTCTGGCGAAGAAACAAATTAGAACCATGATAGCATGTACTTGGTTTTAAAAAAATGAAAAAAAAAATTGCATTTCTACTTCTCCGCAACCTTTAATTATACTTCTTGAATTGTTGGGTTTTTTTTCCTCTCCTTTTTTGTATTAGTGTAGTAGTAATTGGAGTATGGAATGGGATGTGCAAAGTATATTGGGATAGAAAATGGCTTTTCTATTTTAGGTTGTTAATGTACAAGGCTTGGGATTTCTACCACTTGTTTCACTCAAAATTTTCACTCAAATTTTCAGACAGAAGTGGTTACATGCATGCCTATATATATAGAGGCGAATGGCGGTGGCATCCACCAACTTCACTATCAATTTGTGGTTCAAATCATTTGGAATAGAAGTTTCCTATATAGGATTATTACAATATTGGCATGCACTATGTTTTTTTAGATTTTTACTACTTCTTGAATTTTCCAGAATTTCTAAGGAAATGGGCATATCTTTTCTATCATTCCTACTTGATGCTCATTGCGATAATTTCAGGGACTCTTATAGCGCTTCGAACTTGGCTTGTGGTAGTACCTTTGTGGTTGTAGTTGTTAATATATTGCTAGTCTATGTTGCAATATAGTTCTATGACTTTTTGTGTCTCTTCCATGTCTGACCGTCACCTTGAGACTTCTTTGTAACTTTTCTAGTGCAATGATTGTTAGATTGCATGTATTGTAAATGTCTGATAACCTTTTAGTCTTTTTTTGCGTAAACTCTTCTGATAGTCCTCTTGTCTTTGTTTGATGTAGTGGGACTACTTGTTCTTTACTTTTAGCCTCCTCCTTGGCCTCATTCTCTTATTCTACTCATAGTGTCGGAATACTGAGATCTTTTCTTTTGGCTTGGCCTGTCTCCCGATTGCAGCAAACATCTCCTATAGAATATTTCATTTGGATAGGAAAACATCGATTTTCCTTCTTCATTTTTGCAATCACGAGAGATTTATCATATAAATCATAGATTGTGCAATAGCTCCCTTCAAAATGTATTGCATATCCTCTTTCCCTCATCTTGCCAACACTTGCTACATTTTAGTCTATATATGCTCGGGACTAACATCACATCTTTAATATACCTTTTTCCCTTTTTCGTTTCAATGGCAATAGTACACTTGCCTATTGCTTCAACAAATTCACCCTTCCCAATCTTTATTTTTGTTTTTATTTTTTCTAGGCTACATAAAATATTTTCATCTTTTGTCATATGATTCTTTTATAGTATTTTTGCAGGAGGCATAGAAAAGAAGTCCATTTGAGTCTTTTTTTCCAGAAAAATTAGCTTCATAATTCCTTTTATAACGACAATATTTTTCTTTATATCCAAATCTTTAACAATATTTGCATTAATCTTTGCCTTTATACCAATAATCTTTCTCCAAATGGCTTATTTTTTTGCAGATCTCACATGGAGCAAATTTGCCATTACTATCATCATTTTCATCTTCATTTATATATTTAGAATATTCTATGAAATTCTTCCCACTTTCATTAAATTTCTGAGACTGCATATTTATTTTAGACTGGAGGGTATTTTCCAATTTAACTTCTTGTCGTCTTTCTAATCTTTGTTCATGAGCCTCTATAATCCCATTAATTCTGCAAGTGTTAATTTTCTATATTCTTTGACTCTTATATAGCTCAAATAATTGTATCATATTTTTCTGGGTAAGTAATTAATATCTTTTCAACAATTTTCTTTTCTAAAACTTCTTCTCTATAGGATTTCAGTTGGCTTACTACTTCATCAATTCTAGAATAATACTATTTTGCAGTCTGAGAATCTTTTATTTTTAAATTTTCAAATTTTCTCCTTAGAGTTTGAGGTTTGAAAGTACGTACCTTATAGCTCCCCTTGAACTTTTCTTGCAATTTATCCCAAACTTTCTTAGCACTTGCACATCCCATAATCCTTGAAAAATATTCTTCTGTCAAGCTCATTTGTAGAGCCAGGAGCGCCATAGCATTGTTTTACTGATTCTCTTTAAATTCCTTCTTTTGTGCCACAGTCGTCTGGGATAGTGCATTCAGTACTGACTATATCCCATAAATTCTTGGCACAAAAGTAGGTCTTCATTTTGATCGACCAATACTCATAGTTATCCCCTTGGAATGTAGGGATTGAAATTGATGTGCGGAATGCGTCGGCTATATTTTCACCTTACGCTCAATATTTTCTGGAGCAAAGCTGTGATACCACTTATTAGTTTTTTTTTTTTTTTTTATATTATAGTGTAGTAGTAATTGGACTATGGAATGAGATGCGCAAAATATATTGGGATAGAAAATGACTTTTTTATTATAAGTGGTTAACGTACAAGGCTTGGGATTTCTACACTTATTTCACTCAAAAGTTTCACTCAAATTCACTCAAAATTCCACACACAAGTTACATGCATGCCTATATATATAAAGGGGAATGGCAGTGGCATCCACCAACTTCACTACCAATTTGTGGTTCAAATCATTTGGACTAGAAGTTTCTTAAATAGGATTATTACGATATTGGCGTGCACTACATTGTTCTAGATTTTTACTATTTTCTAGAATTTGCAAGGAAATGGGCATCACTTTTCTATCATGAATTAACTTGAGAATCATCAGACTCACTAAGACTAAGAGCCATTCTTTTCCAATTTGTCAGGCAAATAATAGAGGAAGAAGAGGTGCTAACTGTTAAATTGAAGCCAGGATGGACAAAAGGAACTCGAATAACCTTCGAGGGCATGGGGAACGAAATACCGGGCACATACCCGTCGGACGTAGCCTTTGTTATTGCAGAAAAACGACATTCCTCCTTCAGCAGAGAAGGAGATGATTTACATTTAAGAGTAGAGATTCCATTGGTAAAAGCTCTAACAGGTTGCAATATTTCAGTTCCTTTATTAGGAGGAGAAAAAATGAACTTGATAATTGATGATATAATACACCATGGTTATGAAAAGATTGTGCTAGAACAGGGCATGCCAATGCAAAAAGAATCAAGTAAGAGAGGGAATTTAGTAGTTAAATTTTCAGTTAATTTTCCTGAACAACTCACTGATCAACAGAGAACTGAAGTTGTAAGTATTTTGGTGGATAATTGTTGATTGGTGATTTTTTTCTTGAAGTTCTTGAATTCTTACTTTTTACGACCACTTAGGATTGACATAGTAGCACATTAGGCTAAACTCAGAGTATATTTTTGTTACTGCACATATTCGAATAGGTAAGAATTATTTTGGGTCCACTTGGCATCCAATCCAATCCAATCATAATTGGCCAACAATATCCATTGAATTACAATTATGACTATCATCCAATTATGGACCATTTATGACTAAGGTACTTTTACTCAGGGAAAAAAAAAAGACTAAGGTACTTTATGATGAATAATAATAATAATAATAATAATAATAATAATAATAATAATAATAATAATAATAATAATAATAATCAAAAACTAGTTTTCCATAAGGGAGCCAAGTACACTGGGGCAAAATTTTTCTCATGCTATTATGGGGCAGATGCCCATGTGGCGATGTCATATGGATAAAAGTTGGCCATTTTTAACCAATGTGGTAGCCATTTTTAATCCACATAAAGCTTCCATGAGAGGCAAGACAAATTTTCCCCACTCAGGTATTCAACAGCTCTAGCAAACTTAAGTCTAAAAATTTAAAGTAGGTTTATATATTTTTAAAGAACATGGAAATATGTACTTAGGAAATATCAAATAATTTTTTTTTTTAATGCAAGATATATGGGAGAGATAGTGATAGGTGGTCTCAGTATCTGCTGTGATTAATTTAATCAAAGAACATTATGCACTGATTTCAAAGAAAGATCCCAATGGATTGATCAACGAATAGGTCATGTGTTACTCGTTACAATGTTACTTGTCATGATTGACAAAGTCTGGCACTGTATATCGTTTTAGCACACAAAATATGCATTTTGTAGAATTTATTATATGTTATTCGTCTATTGGACGTTGCCTAAGCAAACTATTGATTTTAACTGGTTTTTTATATTGATTACAATCAGATGTGACAATCAAAGTCTTCTAATTTGAATGTGATTTGTTAATGACGAAAAAATTCTGATACTCCTTGTTGGCAAAGGTACTATATGTTATTGGCAAAATCAAGTACCATCGTACACGTGTAGAAATCGAATTTTCCAAGATTGTTGAGTGTTAACATGAAAGAATGAAATAATCATGCCGGAAAGATAACTTGAGGGGTTAAGACCATCTATCTACATAAATATGGTGGGGAAAAAGTACTCTAATCATCTTCCGTCCGTACATGAGAATCTAAGTTAGTTTCTACTTCACTATCTTCCTGACCAACAAAATCAGTCCGTTCCAATCACGAAACTCGTTCGTTGAGGTACCTCTCAGCAATCGCAGCATGAGTTGCCGCGCCTATGGGGAGGATGTCTTCATCGACCATGAAATGCGGGGAATGTGCAGAGTGCACCGAGCCCAAAGTCTCGTTCATGATACCGATATAGTAGAAAGCTGCTGGGACAACCTCAGAGTAGAATGAGAAGTCCTCGGCCCCCATTACAGGCTGGACGACATTGAAAGTTTCCGGTCCAAATAAATCGGTGGAGACAAGCTTCACGTGTTCGTACATGCGGTCGTCATTCACCATTGGTGGGTAAATTGTCTCAGCATTCTTGAAGAAGTCGACCGTGGCTGAGCATCTAAAAACCCGAGCTTGGTCTACGATTACCTGTTTGAGACGTAAAAAATACCGTTCATCATTCTTGTTTTGGATTAGTAATCTTTTTTTCGTTTTTGTTTGGTAAGCTGGACCTGCCTCAGTATGACAAATTATGCCTTTCAACTTTTTCACGTCTTCTCTTAAATTCTGCTCATAAATAAATATATTTATAAGACAAACCTCTTCGATTCTTTTGGCAAGCTGGTAGATGTTAGAGAATGCCCTCAAGGTGCCACCAAATTCGACCTTATCTGGGATGACATCAAGATCATCTCCACTGTTGAAAAAAGTTACAGAGACCACCTGAAACTCGAAGAAAATGCATAATACCTTTCAGAATTCTGTGGTGATGGCTAAACCTTTAATTAAGTTTTAGAGAACCAATTCAAACAAAATCAAGTTGCTAAGAGACGAGAGAAACTTGTTTAGTTTAATTATCTTTGGGTTGATCAACAGAGCAAGGGAAATGGGATGCGATGCAAATTTTTATGACAAGCACTCACCTGAGAATCCAATGGATCTGCTTCTCGGGACACGATGCCCTGTAAGCTGATAACAGCTGCTGACGCAGCAAAAACTGGGTCGACAGACTGGTGGGGCCTTCCAGCTTCGCTCCTTTTACCAGTAATGACGGCTCGGAAGAAGCCACAGCCTGCGAGTAAAGGACCTGGTCTTGATCCGATGATACCAGTTGGAAGCTGATGGGATACATGCACTGCAAATATGGCCTCGACGTCTTCAAGGGCTCCATCTCCAATCATCCTTTTAGCTCCATTTCCGGCTTCCTCTGCCGGTTGAAAGAGCAGTATAACTGTCCCCTGTTACATGAAGCAGTATTAACTATGATGGATGGCAACTCTAAAAGGCTATCATTTTCCAGTCAGACACATCAATCGTTTCGTTTCCCAGGGTTACAAATATGTATCGGGCAAGATGGGGGCTGTCTTTTGATTCCAGTTTTATAAGGTTAAGAATTAAATTAAAGCAAACTTTTAAGCCTAGTCAAACTTTGAACTTAAAGCGTGGAATGATCAATGATAGATTTGAAGCCGTTGTTAGCAGAATCTAGTTTCTGATAATGATAAACATATGAAGTAGGAGAATTCAAAACATTCAGGCTGTAGGCATCTTGTGAATTATAGATGCACGTCTAACTGAGCAGTTGGAAGTTAGCTATGTAAAACGGCTAGCCCAGTGAAGTCCACAGTATCGGGTAGTTAGCAGGCCGACACAGAAAACCAGGCCTCTCTTGAAAAATCGGCCACCTATTACCTCTTTCCTAGAGGAATGATATCCCATCAAATTCTTATTACGCTTAAGCAAATATTGCTTCCCATTTGATGCAAATTTTAGAGTGACAAGTTACATCCATGAATAGTTCAAGAAACTTTCAGACAGTACAGCTAGGAATCAAAGCAAAAATCACATGTTATATTCCAAAACCAATGTTATCCATACATCAGACTCACTGCCAGAAGAGTTCAAGCACTATCATCTTCAGCTAAAATCATGTCTTCTCGAGCTGTACATTACTTGGCTTCAGTTACACGTGTTGTTTTAAAAATGTCCCCACTAGAAAGATAAAATTCCAAAGTTCAGTTCTAACAATATATATGATATTTATTGTCCTTGTAACTAGTTGAAAATCATAATCACGAGCACTATATACTTTTCCTCAAAATCAAAACAAGCAAAAAAGAAAGAGGGGGGGGGTTGGAAATCATTTTACTGTTTCCTCTTCTGTGGTTGTATCTATTAGTACAAACTAAGTGCTTGCTTAATTCTCATTATTAGAATCAAATTATAACGAGTTTGAAATGTGTGGTGATATTTGAGTAGTTGCCAATCAGTGGTAGGTGAAATTATAATGGGAAAGAATAGTGGGAATCAAAGAATGTGATGTAATTTATTGAAGGCATATTAATACCAGTACTCCACTATTTAAACTGTGACAAGAATAGGCTGGTAAATTTTGGAAAGGTGCATTAGGTACTAACTGATGAATACCCACGTAGTCACGGGTAGGACAATTATGTGCATTTATGATTTGTTCGATAACAAGGGACCATATAGGAAGGAAAACAAGCTAATGCAGTGTTGACTAATTGTTAAGTCATGCCTAATACTTCATCTAATGATGTCTTTAAGATCCCTCTCCCATCAGAAACCATATTTTTCAGAAAGAAAAGATTCTTGCTGGTTTACAGAGGATGTAGGGTCTGTTTTCAACAAAATAGGATACTTCAGAATGGCAAAGCAGGTAAGCTTTCACTTCAAGGTGGACCACTGCTACAGAAGAAAATATGAAACAACTCTCTGCTTTTCTTGGACTCTTTTTAGTCCACACATAGTGATAGCCCATATTAAAAAGTTTTAGCATCTTGACTGAATTTTTAATAACATGCTTGTATTTAATGCCATGACCGCTTGTTTGGCGTCCAGTATTCGTCGTAACTGGACAACATATTTAATGAGAATCTTTTTTTATTAACACTAACCAATTTCATTACCGCACATTCCATAGAGGGTAAAAGTTGAAAGTGTATGAAAGAGTTGAAAGTGTATGAAAGAGTTAAAAATTCTCGTATTACCAGACAATGAAAACATGGTTGCATTATAACCAATGCCTTATTACAGGCTAAAAATCGGCTGAAGTTAGAAGAGCAGGAGATTGGATGTACCTGTAAACCTTTTTCGTGTGCCTTTAAAATCTTAGCGGCGCCAATTAGCATGGACACGTGTGCATCATGTCCGCACGCATGCATTTTCCCATCATTTTTGCTTTTGTGCTCCCATTCCACAAGTTCCTATGATGGCACACAAAGCAACTGCAAATTTAAGCTAACTTGGAAAAGAACATTATCCATTATTCCAGCATGGCCCCTCATAATCACACTTGCAAAGAATGTGTTTAAAAAAACTAATGAGTACATAGCATATTTACCAAACAAGATTTGACACCACTTAACACTATAACAATCTTCTGCATTGTTAGCTCTCTATTCATTTCTGAAGCCTAAATTTGCTCGTTTCACGTCACGTCCATCTCTTCCAGACCCCGCCTCTCCTTGTTATCTTCCTTAACATTAAAGAATTCTTGCTTGTGCACTAGAACATGAGTGGCCTATTATATGTAGTGTTGTCAAATTCAGCATGCAAAACAGGCTGACCAGACATGTTGAAATACAGCTATATTAAGCACTATGCCATATAACGGAGTAGAGTGAACTCAACTCATTTCAAATCTGAGTAGAGTTCACCAAAGATGCCAATATTCAATGTTCAGTATCCAATACTAGAGATTAATATCATTCAGTAAAATTATCTATAGTTTGACTTCCTTTTCTCCTTTATTCCCATCCCATGCAGTAGAATCTAACATACCAAACACATAAATAAACAGAGACAAGGAAAAAGGGAAAAATGAAAAAGAAAAAAAATAAAAGAAAATGTAGAAAGTAAAACCTGAATTGGTAGAGCATCCATATCAGCCCTGAGTGCAACAAAAGGAGGCCCTCCAGTTCCAATCATGGCTCTAATCCCTGTTTTAGCCAATGGAAACCTGTAATCAATTCCCAATTTATCCAATTCTTGCCGAATAAGAAGACTCGTTTCGAGTTCTTCAAAAGCAAGCTCTGGGTTCTCATGGATTTTTCTCCTCACTGACCTAATCCATTTTACATTTTCTGGGTTTTTTGCAATCCTCAAAATATCGTCGGAACATGCCCTGTTCCAAACACTGCAAACCGTAATTAAATTTGGGATCAAAGGTTTATTCCCAGTCAAACAGTTTGTCTGATTCTTGGATGTCGAACCGGGCTTGTTCAAATTCGAAAGCGCAGGATCAAAGTAAGAGAAATCATTCTCCGGAAAACTTGCACTGGGTTTTCCAGTAACCGAAATTGGGTTGATGGTCCTGAAAAAAAGAAAGCAAAAAACCGAAAAAACAAAGGGATTGTAAAAAATCTGCATTTTTTTCTGTGGATTAGAGAGAGAGAAGTGTGGGAGAGTGATTGGACTGATTTATAGGGATGAAAGGTTGGACAGAGTCAACAGGCCGCGGGGAGGGTGTGGGTGGCGGTGAAGGTGGAGGTGAGGAGAGAGAGGAATATCAACACGTGGGGATAAAATGGAAGAGTCTATAAACGCATAAATATGTCACGTGGAGGAATTTCTGCAGAAAAAGTAACGCAATTGAAGTTTAGAATCAAGTACCGCCGGGTCCACCATTTGTTGCGGGTGGGAAATGGGATGTCGCCTCTCTGTTTGATTTGATTTGATGGTATAATAGACGGATGTTTGTTTCTCATTCAAGGTCTATTAGACAATTAATTATTTATAAATAAATTTATTTATTTATATAATTTTACCTATTAATCATTTGACTACATTTAATAATGTGTCACAGTGGTTGTTTGGAAAAATAATTATTCACTTCTTAATTAAAATGAGATATAATAAGCATTGTGTTCAATGAAAATGTATAATTATAATTAAATACTAATCGTGAAATTAGTATTAGATAACAAAAACACTATTGATCTTATCTAAAACATACTTAGAGCACCGTCAATGTTGTACTCCGATCTACCAAAGGGGCAAATAGAAGCATTGGGGTAGCACTGTTCAGTGAGGTCATTTCGACATATATCGATTTTCTCTCATTTCACCCTACCACGGACAATAATTATGGAAATTATGTTATTTTGTATGTAGAGCATTTGGCGTAATGGGTTTGATATAACTTGTCAAGATTGTGAGATTATTATTATTATGATTATTATTATTATTATAGGTGTGTGCAGCCTTGTTTGCCTGTCGATAAGAATATTGAGTTATTTTAGTTCTAGCGTAAAGTTACACTATTTTGAAGTTGAATATTGAATTTTTGTGCGTGTATGAGAATGAGAGCTGGTGCGATGTACTAGGTGAACTTTATCTACTATAATTACAGGATTAGTCCCTATAATATTGCCTTGGTAGAAAGTAGGTCCCTTGTCTATATCTAGAAGAAGTTTCAAACATGTCATTTTTGAATAATAATATGTGTCCAACCCATCTCGTGTCCACTCTAAATCCACCAATATTGGATTTCTCATATATTGTGATAAATTAGACACATTATATAAGGAATTCAACAGAATAGGTGTTGATAGACACGAGATTGGGTGTACATGTGGTAGTATTATCTATCGTTTTTTGTTTGATTTTTTTTCAATAGCATGTGTGATGCTAGATCTTGTAGGCAATCGCCTATGGTTCCTAAAAGATGAAGTTGAAGGTCCATTTAAATTTCTTTAAAGAAAAAGAAAGAAAGAAAGAAAAACTTATCATGCCCAAAATTCGGCATTATATTGTTATATGGCCCCTTACAAAAAATTTACTTAGAAACTCTATAGTGTTAGGAATGGTCCTGGTTTTTCCAGTGGTAATTGTAGGAAGACCGTGCTCCTTTTTTTGATTTCCTTTTAATTCTTGTAGACTACAGTATGCTTTTTCTCTTTCGTTTTTATTCAGTTTACACTATCTTCATTAATTGATATTAACTCATCCGTTTTCTCTATAATTGAACAAAATAATCATTACTAACCGAATCAAACCAAGACATAGTGGTTTTGGGTTTTCTAAATATTTATGTTTAGTCTACGACCCAATTGAACCATACGTATTAATTTTAAATTTGGTAAACAATTACTAAACCAAAAGCGACGGTTTGATTTTAATGTTACAAAATCGATCGATAATTATTTTTTCCAAAAAAATGAAAAAAGAAAAACTTATTGTATTATAGAAATATATTGTTTTATAGTTCGTTTTGGTATCATTATAATATACATCAATTGATTCGTCGAATTGATCACATTTACTTTTCATCTACACGTTTCCCGTGAACAACCACCACAACGACGTTATCCAATGCTTATATTTGTGCATTTATGATAACAAGTTTTCATCTATTTCAAACAAGTGCTAAGAAAATAAGTTGGGATCTATTTGGAATTAAACAATGCGTTATGGTTCTTTACAGTTCACTCTGTCTATGTCAGTTGCGCATTTCGAAAGACAAGTAATTTAGATGTACATAGCATGACGTACAATAACATAAAATTAATCATATAATAATACTAACAAAATATTCTAAGTATATTTGTTAATCAAATAATTGTTAACTTCAATTTTAAAACTTATAATTGAAATGACAAATTAGAATTTTTTTTAGATTAGAAATGACAACCATAATAGTTTTCGAGTATGTATTTTGCAGTCCGGCTATAGAAACAGATCGGGCTCCAATTCCAGATGACGTGGCCCCCCTGTAATTGGCCGTCAAGCTCCAAACTCGGAGCTCAATCTATTTTTTTTAGAAAATTGAATGTATTTTGTTCTATCTTTAGTGCTAATGATGATAACATGTTTAAAAAAATCTTTAACTATCTAAGATGTATCGACACTATTGTATGGTAATAATTGAAAGTTGAGTGGGTAATTAAAATTGAAAAATAAACTAAAAGGAATTAAAATCAACCACAATTAAAAAAAAAAGTTTTTAGTAGAGAAGTTAATAGTAAATAATAATAAGGACAAAATGGATTAATGACATGTAATGTAATAAGAAATATGGGCCGTTTATATATATAAGTGACTAAGCATTCCTTCCACATCTAAAAGGCATTTCGTTACGTAACTCTTATATCAATAATAAGAGGTGTCAATTTTATTTATTTATTTTTTATGTTTAAAGATCTAAACAACAATAATATTGACTTCAACTGTCATTGAAATCAGCCCATATACAAAGCATTATTATAGAGAGAAGTTATTTTATCAAATTTTAAAAATGGATGGAGGAGTGGGTGAGTTACAACTGGATAATATAATTTTAGTAATCAAGGTACAAGGTTCGAATAATTTTATATATTTCTTTAATAATAATTTATAATCTTTTGGTTAGGAAAATCGCATTTTCTTATTCATACGGTAACACGTGTACCCATGAAAACTCAGTCATCGGGCTAAATGACATTATGCTCTATATAGTATAATATTTTAATATCCACACAATATGTAACTGTTGCATTTATTTTAGCAAACATTTAGAATCCATTCCAACCCCTGCCCCACCCCCACCCCACCCAAAAAAAAAAGAATCTATTCTTCTTACATCCTTGAGACTATTTTTCTAGCAATATTTCGAGTGAGTTACGTTACACTTACATAATAATTTTTTATACAATCACATTTAACATTATTCTTTTTTACATTTTACATCACTTAAATATCAAATCACAATCCCATAATCGTGATGAATAGTGTAAAATATTTATGTACACAATTTCTATATAAGTAGGATTTTCCATTTTTAGTTTTAGTTAACCTTTTAAAATAATAAAATATTATTGACATTTATACCTTTTTTTAAAACATAAAAAATTCATTGAATTTTATACTTAAAAATCTGCATTTTCAAAGAGCATGGTCTAGAATTTTAATTGACAAGGGTTGTAATGCAGAAGACAATTTTTAACTAGGCTACAGTTTTATATATATATATTCAGAAAAGCTGTGTCTTATTTATGCAAAGGAAAATATTTGAGTCCCACGCCCATGGAGGCACTCCTTTGAATTTGCCCATCGATTTTCATTTTTCAAGATAAGATAATATATTTTGTAAAGAAATTTTAAAACGGTAGTTTCTCGTTTAATTGAGTGTAAAAAACGATATTAATAATCTAAAAAACTGAATTAAGAATCTAGAGTTTCTATTATTATTATTATTATTATTATTTCTTTTTTATTTTTTTTGAACGGTGTTATTTTTATTTCTTAAAAATCAAGAAGTTCTACTATGAAAGTCTAAAATAGCCCAATTGTAATGATTGGTGTACGAAATCCACAACCATGAGAGATCAGTTAGAATTTGAATTTATATTGATAAAATACATATTTTTATCCTTATATCACTGAAAGATATAGTTTAATAATAACCAGATGTGAAAACAAAGCATGAGTAATTGTAAAATATTAGAAATTTGAAATTATAAAGTAATCTCACTACTTAAAAAAAAAATCATATATAGATAAGATTGTTTTATCGATTTCTATGTTAAAATTCCATCCACATTCGCCCCTTTATTAAAAACTTAAATCATGAGGACCAGTTTAAATTTAAGGTTTGTCTGGTATAATTTATTTTTTTCATTTATAAATTTACATACCCTTGATTTGACAATTACTTAACAATTACCACACATTTTAAACTTTAATTAAATCTCCACAATTCATTTTCACTTTTAATTAATTCTCTTTATAAATTGAGTTTATAAATATAAACAAACGGACCCTAATATACTACTAGTCAATTGACTTAACAGAATATAAGGCACCATTTAAATGACTGCTAGGACGCAAGAAGATGTGTGATATGTAGT
This sequence comes from Nyctanthes arbor-tristis, assembly GCA_963692815.1. Lineage (NCBI taxonomy): Eukaryota > Viridiplantae > Streptophyta > Magnoliopsida > Lamiales > Oleaceae > Nyctanthes > Nyctanthes arbor-tristis. The sequence continues at coordinate 72,721 of CAVNYN010186231.1, forward strand.
TCGGTCATAAATTGGTCAACGTTTGACTTAAACAAGTCTACACACCGGTAATTATTAATCTAAACTTTCTACGCCATTTATTCTATGTCACACATTAAATATGGCAGACAAGTACATATCTTACGTTCAAATTCTTAATTCATAATTAATAATAATATATTCAAGCTGGCGTGATGTAATATTTCAAAATGTTAGGTACTTCCCTTCAATTTGATTCATGCGGATCTACATCTACGTCTCTATATACATTAGGCTTGGGTAAAAAATTTGAACCCGAACGAGTTATTCAAACCCGACCTAAATATACCTGAACCCGAACGAGTAATTAATAAAAATTATGCCGAACGGGTACTCGAACCCGAAATCAAATGGTTTGGACGGGCTTTAGGCATGAGTTAAAACCCGAAAAGCCCGAAAATACCCAAACATTTTTTTTACTCTCAAAATTTTTAAATTCAAATTTTTAATTAATTATCACAATACACAAAACTATCTCCTTCATTTCACAATCACATTTTCAATACACTTGTATCCTTTACACACAAAAAACAAAACTCAAGATTTGTTTAAAAGATGTGAATTTGTCTTTTTCTATGAAGATTTTACTAGTTTTTATATATACACTATGTGATTTGTATAAGATAAATTATTTTTAATCAATTACTTGACAATACTGTAAGTTTATCGTAAACTTGTAAACCTATAAAATTAGAATATAAATAAAGATAACCTCAAAAAAATATAAATAAAGCCAATTAGTCAAATAATAGTTTCTAATTGTTAACTTTATTATATTAGTATCTAATTATTATTTTCATTTAAGTAAATTATATGTGCTTCAAATTTTTTGTTCTTATTATCTATTTAAGTGTTTATTTTTTCGTCTATGCGTTTATATAATATGCGCTAGATACCTGAAAAACCCGAACAAAACTCGAAGTATTACCCGAACCCGAACGGGCTTGCCATTTTCAAGACCAACCCGAACCCGAACTGAAATATTTGGTCCAGGTCTGGTCAGTGTAATATCCGAACCTGAAACCTGATTGCCCAGGCCTAATATATATAATAGGGCTGTGCAAATTGGTTTCAGTCCCGGTTTTTTGAAGGACCGAGACCGGACCAAACATCTTCAGTTCGGTCCCGGTCTCGGTCCCAAAAATGGCAAGCCCGAACTGTTTCAGTCTCGGTTCAGACTCGGGTAATAAATTCGATTTTTTCAGGCTTTTTCAGATTTGTGAAAAAAAATTTTGTAGACTTAGTAACGTAAAAACACATATAAACAAAGTTTAGAACAAACAAATAGAAGAGTTTTATGTGCAACAAAAATATTAACATGCATCCGTAACGTAAAAGTACTAGACTTACTTGTATTTATCATTTTTTTTATTTTAACAAATCTAAAATTATTAAATATTTGAAATATGTATCCTAAATTGGAAAATAAATGTAAAAATCACAAATATTATATCTACTTTATAATTTTAACAATTTTACAATACAATTTTGATATTTTTAAAAGACAAAAGATGGATAATTCTAATTTTATTATACATTTATGTGGATTAAATATTACGAAAATGATGTAATTGTCAAAAATAAATAATACTTACCACTTAAAATAAAAGCAAGGAAATCCATTTTACACTTTTTACCAATAAGAAAATCACTTAAATGAATGAGAAGATGTATAAGCACAATTCTCCACATGTAATATAAATATATATTTTATATAATAATAGCATATAACTTAAATAGAGTCAACAAACATATTATAAATCCGAATAATTTTCTTTAACAAAATCCTTACAATGTTACAAATTCTAGTAATATTATATATTAACACAATTATTCTTGGCTATTGCTTAAAAAATAATAAAATAATGATGATTTTTAAAGAAGTTTATTGGCCAAAAAATTCCAATTTGAAAAAGAAATTTAGTGGTATTGCTTTAATTTTTTAATTGTCTCACATTGAAAGTTTTGTAAAAAAGCAATATGATTGGAGCTTATAAATAAGATGATCCTTTGTGCAAGTGACTATGTAAAGGAAATTTTGTAGACTTTGAGGCAAATTAATAATTGTTTTGGTCCTTTATATTTAGTTTTAAGTTAAATGATTGTCCCACATTAAAAGTTTTGTAAAAAAGTAAAATAATTGGGGCTTATAAATTAGATGGACATTTGTGCAAATGACTATATAAAAGAAATAGTTTTGATACTTACTTTTTGGGTATTATGAAAAGTGAAAGCCGGGTTTTAATTTAAAAAAAAAAAGGTCAATCAGTCTTTGACCGGGTTTCCGGGTTTTCAAAAGAAAACTCGGGACCGGACCGGACCGGCCCGTTCGATTCTGTTTCTAGCCGGTTCAACCGGTCCCGGTTTTTTTACACACCCTTAATAGATAGAGATGGTTCATGTGGGCATGCCATGAGGGATTGGCACCAAGTCTCTCGACAATGAACAGAAAATTCTTCAACCAATTGCTTTCCCATCCTTAACAATCATTTCAAAAATGTAGCATACACAAGAACCACACGGCCCATTTAGTGGCACTATAAAAGATACTAGAACTGTCTTCTTCAATCAACTTCTTTCACAGCCAAGTCCCCTCATTGGAGGCCACCACCCCTCCATTCCGACCAATAAATGAATATAGTAAGGCCGACCACGTGGTCGGTCCAAAATAATAAAAATCAACGATACATCACACTGTTAAAAAATAAAGATTGTGGATCACGAGTTGCAAAGGTTGAGAAATGCGGCTCCAATTTAAGATGGATTTTGGTCAAAATACAAAAAGATTTGAGTTTCATGGTCTTATCCTTTGAAAGCTTCATTTCCATCATTTATTCATCCAAATGCAATATTAAGGCAAGTACATTTTTTACGGGATTTGTATATAACTCCTAAAGGAAGAATCAATTATTAAACTCTCTTTTTCTTTAAAGGATGGTATAAAGTTTGATTAATAATTGAGAATTTATGTGTATTCTGGCAGCGTATGCATTGTCTCTATATCAAGGACACCTAGGGTTGAGACTCCTTTGTGTAATTATCTCCGTTGAGGCCTCGTCTCCACAAGGCAGGCCTCCTTGCATCCTTTAAATTAGTCGAGTTAACCTCCCGCATAAAGAGTATCAATCGTTCAGGCTCTCTCCCTTTTTGAATAGGGATGAAGAAGCCAGGCACATAATCTTCCCCTAATAAAGCAATCACTAGTCAACTGTCCGAGTTAAAATTTTCCCAACACTAGTCAGCTACAAGGGAACATAAAAGCGATTATTATAGCGGTATCTCTTTAAACTGTAGTTGTTGTATGAATTTTAACTTAACTTTATAACTTTTTAACTATTACCCTATATTCTTCCTACAAGTATTCAATAAATGGCATTTACTGATCAATTGACTATCGAAAGACGTACATTTACAAATCTCTGTACTGTGTAGGTATTTCACTTTCACTTTGTTTGACAACCATTTAAATTTAGATGAGTTTTTAAATGGATTTAAAATTCAAATTTTGTATAGGTGTCTAGATTTGATTGTGTCATGTGGAGGTAATGATTAAAATAATATAAGAGTTCAAGTCAAATTAAATATGTAGTTAAATGTGGTGTTACTATGTGTCTAAAAGTTGACATTTAAATTAATTGATAAATTCGAAGTGTTTTTAATTGGTAGCCAAGCATTGTGTTTTTCTCTATCACACATAATTAGTAATAGGGATGTGAGATCTGTTGGCCAACTGGGAGAAAATACTATTTTTGGAAGTCTAACAAATTGTATACGTACTAGTTTGACATAGGAATATACAATGATTTAATTAATAATTCAAACTCCTTAATCTTTATAGTAGTATTATTTTATGAATTGCATGCAAAAATTAATGATATTTATTACTGCACCGGTCGTCTTGTTCGTTTGATCTCTTCACCAGCTGGACCACGTCCCTAAGGCAACAACTCATTCTCAAATGAAAGTGGTAAATGGGACCACAGCCTATGATCCATGTTCCAAAATGGCAAGTTCAGTCGTCTTTATCCCCTCTTTTCTTATTCATTAAAGAAAGTAAGAAAGTCGTGTTTGTATTATTGGTACGCAATACTATGGACATTATATTATTAAAAAAAAATTGGTTTCTATTTTGAGATACTTGGTTATAAGGAACGAATTGTAAAATATAAAAAAGATTCTCTTCTTCATAGTGTGGAAAATTATAATTTCAATCGGTTTAATAACAGCGGAGCTAATAATAATATAAAAATGATGTCATACTTGATTTTTTTGGTACTTTGGGGGGAAAAAAAACAATTTGACTGCACAAAGCCTCATCTTTCGTTATCACGCTTGGCCTCTTAATTGCTTCGGTTGGGGTCTCACAACAGGCGGCTGGCGCTTTTCTAAAGCACCCTCTTTGACACTTTAAAACAGTGTTATAGAAAGTGTGAGGTAGGAAAGAGCGTCAAGGTTAAGTATTGAGTTTATGTGTGTTTAAGCACGCAATCAATGAGTGATAAGGCGCAAAGCATGATGAAGCGTTGGGCCCGAGCTTCAAGCATAGTCGTCACCTAAGCGTCGCCTAAGCGAGCCTTTTAGAACACTGTTTTAATATCGTCATTTATAAAATTGTCAGTTGAAAAATCTTGTTTATTCTTTTATCTATTTTGCCACCTATCCTGTAATATCATTCTTTTCATTTTTCATTTATAAGTGCGACAGGACTTGTAACAAGACTTATGAATCTTATCTTTCTATTATTAATAAATATTTTTAAATCAATTTTGTCACGACCGTCTTATCTACATGATCCTCAGGGATATGTATGTATCAGATTCATGTATACTCACAGTGTATTGATTGCCACACCCAAATTATATATACTTCCTTATTTTGGATGTATACAAATTTGAAGCTTTGAGCTTGTTTGTTTGCTTGTATATTATGCCATTGGCACATGGGACGTTGGTGGGGAATTTTGGTTTTTAGCTAGATTTTACCTAAAGATTTGTTTATAAATCAGTTCGATTGTACTAATCGGATGGTATTCTATGACGTCATCTGTTAAGAGCATGGGTCGTGCAAGCTTAACAATTGACACTCACTAATAAGATATTAGTTAATTTTTCTATTAGTACATTTAGAGGTAATATGGTGTTCAATGAACACCATATAATATACACGTTTAGAAGGGGATTGTCAATGATACGCTCTAATGGTTCTTGAAAAATTTTGTATTTATTATATATATATATATATATTTAGAAACCTCTCGTTGATGTGAGCATGTGGGGAGAAGACGTTTTGTACCGCTTTTGTGCACACATGATGGAGAAACTCCTAGACAAACGTTTCGATACTCCTCCGTCCATGGCATTCACAAGAGTTCATATAAATTGTTATATAACATCATTTTATTAGACTAATAACTCTTTTAACAAGTCAAAAATTAGGACTTGACCTTTTCTTAAGAAGGAAGAGGTAGGGGAGGAGAGGGAATTTAGGAGATGGATTTGAAACCAATCTCTTATTCCAAATTTTGAGCATTCCAACTACTATAACACAATTCTAACCATATTTAAGACTTAGCGTTCAACAAGCCATAATTTTTTATTTCTTTCAAAAGGGAAGAGTTTGATTAGATGGTATACCATGCCAACCATAGTGTGTTCTACTGTATTTTTTTTTATTTAAAATAGCAACTCGACTCAAAATTGCATATAGATCAATCATAGAGTGACGGGACCACAGTGGGCCTAGGTCCCTCAAATTGGATTTTTTTTGTTCACCTAAAAATATTATATACAAAGGATAATTAATATACTATACGGTTCACCTTCCTGACACACCACTTTAATAACGTCTCACTCCGTTATTAGTATAGATAACATATTACATAGTTTCGCTCTTTCAAGGCTAGGGTTTTTATTAACGTGTGCCATTATTGGCAAAACGTGTGCCATTATTGACCTACTAGGTTAGATATTCGATGGATTCCGCTCTATTATTGAAGTGTACCATCCAAACGTATGGACATCTTGAGAGTATGTAATGTCATTATCACAATCCAATTTCCGCGTGAGTTTGAAAGCTGAACTAATTTTGAACAATGACGTGGTCATGTTGGACATACCTATTAATTAGGGGCTTCAAATTTGAGGGGTCGCCATCATATACCTAAAGTTTTTTTATTCCATTCTAAACGTTTTATTGTCACGTAAGCTTGTTGTCAGTCAATTTTTAGAAAAGGAATTCATTTAAATAGAGATGCAAGCGTAGTTAATTAAGAACTTGTTTGATTATCATTATTCTTTGAATTTATAATTTTACTTACTATTGATTTAATATTTGATTTGACAATTGCTGAATTATAACCACATATTTTAAAATCTTTTACATTTCTAAATTTTCAATACACATTCTACCTCTCCCCTCATTATAATTTTCTCACATTGTGACAAATAATGAGCATCAAACTGGCTCTAAGTTTCAAGATTTGAGATATTATGATCACGTTTTAGTTTTTGTGAAAAGTAAGTGATAAAATGTTGAGAAATATAGGGTTAATTACACATAACATTTCAAATCATTTAAGTAATTATAGATCACGTTTTCAACTTTTAATTTTCCTTCTATACGTCTCCAGCCTTTAATGGAATCCCAATTTTAGTCCCTTTTAACGGAAAATATTCATTTCGTCTGTTAATAGTAGGAGCATTTTTAGTAAAACATTAAAAATAAATATTTTAACATATTTTAATTTAAAAAAATAAAAAAAAGGGGAGGGGGACTCTCCCCAAAGGGAAGCAATCTCGTGGCTGCCGGAAATGGCAGTCATTTCAGGAAGTAAATCCATGTGATATTGGAAATGACAGCAAAAAGTTGAAACTAGCTACATTTTTTGCTGTCCTTCCCAACAGTACAAGGGAGACTCCGGCTGCCCAATGCCAGCCTCTTGGTTTTTGGGAGGGGGCTTTTTTTATTTTTTAAAATTAAAATATATTAAAATATTTATTTTTTATGTTTTACCAAAAATGCCCATGTCATTCAAGAACGAAATAGACATTTTCCGTCAAGAGGGACTAAAATTGATATTTCATTATAGATTGGGGATATATAGAAGGAAAATTAAATGTTGGGAATGTGATATATAATCATTTGAAAGGTTGGAGACATTAGGTGTAATTAGCTCAGTAATATATTGCAAAAAACATGACATCCCAAGTCAAAACTCCGACCCACAGGGGCTAAATTATATGGTTTTCGCTGTCACAATAAGAAAAATACTCTCCCTCATTGCTACAAATCAGCTTGATAATGTAGAAAGTATTTCTTTAACTGTATTGTTACCTGTAAGTGTAACTGCTTTTGTGTTGTGTTAAAATAACACTAATTTCCCTTTGCCAAAAATAACTAAATAAAAAACACTTATTTCCAAATGCCTTTTTAGCATCCTTTAAAATGTTAATTATATTATTAATTAATTAATTTGCTTTGTATCCCGACGGGAAAGCCAAGCGTACTTGAATCAGGATTCACAAGCGGCTAAAAAGCAGGTGAGAAGTGATTTTTTTAATTAATTAGAAACTAATGAGGTTGGTTGGTTTATGAAAAAATTAGGCAGTCTTCTCTTCAGTCTTGTTCACTAGCTCACTGTGGGCGGGGTTCCACTGCCTACAGCTGATGTGCTACACACATGATAGCCTCAGCCTAGGCTGCCCAAGCTGCCACGTGTGTACCACATCAGCTGTGAGCGGTGGGACCCCGTCCACAGTGGGCGGGTGAACATTTTTTATCTTCTCTTCGTGACTAGTTTTCAGTTTTCAATTTTTAAATTCATTTTCAGTTTATAGTTTTCATTGTCAATTCAATTTTCATAGATTTCCGAAACACATGTTTATTTTGTCATTTTAGAAAACTGTTTTTCATAAGAGAAAACCAAAAAATACGTTTTGTTTGGGATTTTGAGAAATTACTGGTTCGAAACGTTATCAATGACTTTGCTTGTTAAATATACTAAATCATTTTGTGCTAATATGTTATCTGTAAAGATTAACATGTAAAAATTTTGTTTGGGTTTTCTTGTAAAAAATTAAATAAAAATAAATAAATTAACTTCATTATAATAGGAAATATTAAAAAAAATCAAATATGCAGACAATTTGCAAAATTGTGATGGTAGAGGATAATTACAGACCCCCCAAAAAATATATATACATATTCAGTAGTCAATACTTCATGTTGTTCATGATTAAATGCTAATAATAGAATAAATAAATTTAAGTTGCAAATTATTCTAAGAATAAAATAAATTAAAAGAGTTATTAATGTCTACTCGAGTATTTATTACACATTTGGGTAGCAATTTGATCCCTAAATTGCCCTAATAACAAAACTTATCATAATGATCAACTCATTTATTCACAATAATGTATAGCCATCTCAGTGAGTCGGTAAACGAGGAGAAAGAAAATTTTACACATTGCCAACCAATTAGCATAGCGAGATGCTTACCGGTAAAGCTTTGCTGTTCGTTACGGTCGTCGCGTCGTCAATGGCGGAAGGAAGAAGAGAGAATAATAACGTAGTTGAATTTGGGCCACAAATTTTGACAATAGTGGGGTAGGGAAGTGGAAGAATCACATGAATTAGAAGACAAACCATTTTCCGCGTTTTCAAAATTTCAACCAATTTGGATCGGAAGGGCGGAAACGAATTTTTATCCTTTTTGGTTTTCTTTGAAAATCTTTTACCTGTTTTTAAAAATGTGTTTTTGAAAATATATAAATAAACACATTTTCAGTGTTCTCAAAAACTAAAGACTAAAACAAGTTGAAAATGATAAAGAGAACATATTCTTTTTAACTATTTGCATATTTCAATATATATCATCATTACCCTGTAGTTGCAAGGTCCATACGAAAATGTTTCTTTAACCATTTTTTAAAAGTTTCTTTGTTGTGCAAAATGTCTCACGTGACATAAATTACTTATATTATTTTATTTTTTTGGGAAGAAAGACATAAATTAGTTAACAATTTATGAAATTCACAAGTAATCTTAAAGTCAAATAAAACAGTTACATGCACTATCAAAAATAAAAATTTGTTTAAAGAACCATGCTATAAAAAATCATAACTCATAATATCATTTACCGAGCAAATAAATAACAGTTATTTATCATATTTATATCATAGACAAAAATGATAATACAGCATCTCTGTCACATCATCCTCAATACAAATTTGTAAACATGCTTGTGATGATGCGTAAAAAGAAAAAAAGAAGAAAGAAAGAAACTAATTACATAAATATAGTTATAATCAACCTTGAATACCTTGAATTAAATATTAGTGGGTAATGCTACAAATACACATCATCTTATGTTTACCTAACATCCACCCCATAGATTCTGCTGCAAAATTGGGAAGGAACGAGGAATGTGATTTGCAGAATTGGGAGTGAGAATCGAGCTTCTGAAATTTTTAGGATGTGGTGCAGTTTCTAATTTATCATAATACGTAAACAATTCAAAAGATGGATGTAGGGTGGATATTTAGCATCCTGGAAAAAAGAATCATTTGAGGGAATATACAAGGTCAAAAGTTGAGTGGTTTTTTGTTTTTTTTTTTCATTTATTTGGAATATTATAAGGGGAATGTCGGGGGAGAGGAGAATATAATATAATATTATATATATAATTAAATTAAATTAAAAGATCCCAAATGAACTGTTTTTTTCTAGACCATGTTGACACGTTGGCCACCCCACCCCTCAAAGCCGCCCCCTCCCCCCAACACCAGACAAAAAAAAGCTACTTCTTCCGTTCTATAAAAATATATTTAGTTGTTTATTATGCACAAATTAAGAAAAGTGATTTAATGTGATTAAAAATATAAAATTCACACTAAATAGTCTAATGTACCCCTATTAAAAACTTGTTCTATTTAATATATTAAAAATTAACTAGTTATTTGACTAAGAGTATATTTGAAAAGGCAATTAATTATTTAATTTCATTTATGTAAATAGATTTAATATGAGACAAATAAAAATGACAACTGGACCTATTTTTATGGGTCGGAGTCTTTGGGCAGACCACTAATTGAAATATTGAAATGGCCCTTTTAATTTAGAGTTTCTTTCTAACCAATTATAAATTTTAATCGGAATTATGGTTCAAATTCAGGATACCTCGTCATGTGATGATGTAAACCATATATAACATTTTCCCCCGGTTTTTGGATACAATTGGTGAAACTTTAAAAAAGAGTATAGACTCGAATCCAAGATCTCATCTTGATAAGGGTGCTTTTTGCTATTTAACCTATTACCCTTGGTCTGTAAACCATATATCTCTACATAATTAAAAGGGTCACTTCCATTAACACTATTCACACTTTTGTTGGTTTTTTTCTTTTTTCATTTTTTTTTAATTTTATGTCTTGTTTGTTTATTTGTTTGTTTGTTTCTTACTTAATGAGTTTCACTTATTTTTAGCCACTTTCATCCGCACTATTCACACTTTGTAGGCTTTTTTTTTCACTTTCCCCTTTTTGCCCTTTTTGTTAATATTATGCCTTGTTTGTTGTTTCTTACTTAATGGGTTTCGCTTTATTTTTATTCTTTACATGATTATGATATTAATTTTTAAATCAAAACATATGCAATACGATGTCAAATTAAAAGATTACGAATACAGGTTAACAAGTGAAAGTAATTTAATTCATTTGATTCTTACATTATTAACTTCAATTCGAGATTATTTTCTTATGGTAAAGTAAAAAGTAATAAATACTAAATTTTCTAATTAAACTCAATTTATAAGTTCTATTAGTTAGTTATATAATAATAATTTTAGTTAAGTTCTTCCTCCAACCAATACGTCAATTTTTAATGAAACTTTTTATAAATGACTTCAAACAGACAATTATTCTTATAAAACTCATTTTATTTATCATTACTAAAATCTCTTTTACAATTCTAACCAACATCATGCAACACACGATCCCAACTAGTAATTTTAATAAGTCTTATATTTATTTATGCACAAAACATGACAATATTCAACATTTTCACTGTATATAAAATTTGAAATTTGTGTGAGTTTTTTCAATATTTATGTTGGTTTGTATAATTTGTAGTACAAATTATACATATACTTTAAAAAATATATTTCAAATTTAAAACTAGTTATAATTAAGTTAAATCATAATTCCTGTTAAAAAAAATTAAATCATAATTGGTTCACAGTAGGGAAATCGTCACATGCCTAATTTTATGAATCAACAATAGGACACATAGCAATTCTAGTAGGTTTTGGATACCTACAAAGTGTTTGACAACAGTCTAGATTATAATTTATTATATGACATCATTTTATTGTTTTTTTTTTGTAAAAAGTAAAAGATTGCGGCTTGACTTCTACTTTTTGATTTTTTAAAAAAACTGAAAGTAATGAAATGATACAGTGTTGTAGATTATAATCTAGATTATAATCCAAGTTAGTTGCCAGATGCCCTGCTAATTAAGTTGAAAAATTTTGATAGCCTCTTCTTTTCTAGAAAGGGAAATTGTCACATGCCTAATTTTATGAAAAGTTATGAGTAGTTTTTTTTTTTTTTTTTTCTTTTGACTTGCACTTGTTATGAGAAGTTTTGACGAACTTAAATGGTCCAAACTTCAGTTAGTCCACATTAATATGATTCTATACGATTTTTGATAAATATAATAATACAGAATCGAACAAAAATGTGCAAAATGGCGCGAAATTCTGTTGGCGTCTTATCGCACGGACCACTACTAATAACTACACTATTCAAAAGATTTTGTTGGCCTTTCTCTAATTAAATAAATTGTCACGTGTAATGTTTGAAAATAATAGTGCACTTTAATGGCAGATAACATCAATTAAAGGCTTACAGGTCGTCAAATATTTAATTGATAAAGAAGCAGCCCCCTTTGACTTAGTTGGCGACCATATGCACAAGTAAAGAAGGGGGGAAAAATTCACAGTTTCAATAATTCATATTCATATTATTTCTAGAAAGTAGAGACACTTTTTTTTTTTTTGGCATGAATTAATTATGTTTCATTTATGACAGGTACACGTGTTGACAAACTGAAATAAATGATATGGTGATTATGGTTTTCATTTTCCCGGTCACAGTTGAGTCTTGCATCCTGATCGGTCCTTCTAAAAAGACAGATATGTCTCTAACTTTGAAAATGGCTTGTTCAAGTGGCGTTGATTGAGCGCTACCTATATCTATGCAGTTACATGGATCTTCCATGTAGCCGCACATGCCGCATGGTGATGAGGCCGCACTAGCTCACCAAACGCCGCATTGTGCGACTGCACATCCAAGAGCCGCACCATCCCATGCGGCCTGTGATGCAACCACATTATACGGCCGTATGGGTAAAGGTGGCGTCCTAGTTTGAAAACATATCTGTCTTCTTAGAAGATGCAGTATCTTAATTGAAAATAATCTTACCATTATGCATACTTGTTACTTCTAAAAATAGTTTACTATTCTATTTTTGTCCGTCCTAAAAAGATAGTCCGTTTACCATATTAAACATGTATTTAATATTTCATTTTCATTTGTATCCCTAATTAATTATTGTTATTCAACTACTTATACATTGAAAATATTTGAAACAATTAATGATACAAGTGTATATAAAATTAAATATTTTAACAACATTACCTACTAATTCTTAATCTACATAAAGTTGCCCACTAGACTTTTTTTGTGAGACGGAGAGAGTATATATTTGTATCAATAAGAACGAAGCAATGTAGATTAGTTGACTCTTACAATGACAACTTCAAGGTGATATTTAATTTTCTCATTGGTAAATTAATTTAGAAATTTTATTTTATCTACACGTATCTTCTTATTATACATGCGTACATATGTCAAATATTTAAGTTATAAGCACTCTTACACTTATAAACTATATGTGTGTCACGTATTGCATGCATATATAATGACATACATGAGTGGACAAAATAAAATTTCTTGAAACTAACCAAGTCATAAAATTTTTTAGTTAATTCTAGATGGGTTTGAGGGTATGTTAATGAAAATTTCTAAAGAATTAATGATTGATTCTGTTAATGTACCAATACAATTATAAAATATAAAAAACCGCTGGTGGTTTGCATAGTAGATTCAGAAATGACTAGTAGTTTCTTGTATTTTATAGTTGTATTAGTACGTTAACAGAATCAATCATTGGTTTTATAGAAGAACTCATATATTAGTTTCTTCGTCCTTTAAAGATATTCCATTTTTATTTTTCATATAGACTAATAAAACTTTATTACTATTATTTGAAACTAGCTAATCTACCCGTGCATTGCACGAGAAACACATATGCATCTCTAAAATAAACTAAATCAAACAATTAATTAAATAATAAAAAATAAAAAATATGTGCAACTACTTTTAAAATTAATATTCTATGTTGATTGATCAATCGGTGCCCAATATATGTATGCAATTTATATATAGACTGTTTATATGCTTATATGATTAGGATGTCTGAGGGTTGCTTTGATTAGTCAAATCTAAAAGGAAATAGATAATTACGAATTTAATTACTAAACTTACCTAGTTAAACGCAAGAAAAAGAAATCATTAAGAATTTGATTGACTTGGTTAAACGAAATTTAAAGCATCTCCAAAGGCCAAAAGTTTCACCTCAACAATTGAGAGGTGATTAAAAATTACTATGTAAAATTAAGACGAACAGATAAATAGATTATTAAAAATTATTATGCAAAATTGAAAATTTAACTTACCACTTAGTTAGTATTATCCGATTATTACTATAGGGTGAACAAAAAAAGAGGCAAAAATCAATAAAAATAAAAACAGAAAAATAAATGAGACATTAGCGGTGTCAACTTGACATCATCGTGACATCAGATTTCCACTTCCCTTAGGGGTGCCAGTTTTAGGCGGAAAAAAATAACTCACCACTTAGCTATTATTATAAATATATATTCGAAATGTATAATTTAAGAATATATCTTCTAATGTATTCTTTGATTTATTTAATATTTACTTTAATTATTCTTTATTGTTGATTACTATACGCAATAAAATAAATAAAAGTATATTAGAAAACTAATAATGAAAAATTAACTAAGAGCAGGAGTATATAATTTGAAATAAATAAAAAAATGACAGATGAAGTAAAATTTTGGGTATTGACATTAATTACACCACCACATGCCTGTCAACAATTAACATGCAAAAATTTGAAATATAGCCTAGACAAATAGGGCGTAGTAGTTGAATCAACAAAATTTCAATCAAGTTGCAATTATTTATAATAATCATTCAAATAATGAGTAAGAGTAGCCATGATAACCTGTAAACAAATAACGGGGCTACAGTAATAAAATATCACTCAATCATTTAAACACTATTTTTTTGCAGTTTTAAAAGTTAAAATATCAGTCAAATTTTCATAAAAAAACCGCACAAGCACTTTCAAAAAGAAAAGAAAAAATGAAAATGCTACAAGCTGGGCTAGGCCCAACATGACAATTCGCCCTAATTAGAGGCACACATTCCTTTTACCTTACGACAAAACCAATCCACCTTCGTATTTTCGCTTGTACGAATCAGGAGATCGTCCCATACAACCTCTGAGCCTACTTAGTTAGGATCAAGCCTAGGAATTTTCAAATGTCGCAATTATGGCATATGTCAATGTAAAAACATTTACAAAATAGACTTACGTTGCCACTAAAATGAATTAAAAATTTACGATTTGGTGACTCAATTGGAATAAATCAAAGTTTTGCTATCAACATGAGAAAATGTAAACTTGGATGGCTGAAATCAGTGACCTCTAGAGTCTTTTTTTTTTTTTTTAATAATATCAGCTGACAATGTGTGAAAATGATCTAATACCTATGACACGCCACATCAGTTTCTAGTGACATAATGCCTTAAACATTGATATTACATCATTACTGCAATAACTTGGCCTATTTCCCACTGCCACGTATTCCATCAAGTCATAGAATTAGTTCCCCAGTCACACCCGACCGACGCATTCTATCATGTCACAGAATTAGTTCTTTCTTTTACATATCCCGACTGAAGTATATTCCAGCATGTCATGGACTTAGTTCTGTAGAGAACTGATCGGCTGGTTCTAGAACCAAATCGATCATAACTTAAAACAAACTTTATTTAACCCTACTCGAATATCGTCTCCAGGCCAGCCTAACGGGTCCACTATTTCTAGAGCAGTTTTGAAAAATTGAGATAAATGGCACCGAAAAGGATAATTACAGAGTTGCGGTCTTATTTCTACAAAAACGATTTCTCCTTTCCTTATTTAACCCAAACGAACGTCATAAAAGAAACTAAATAATTCCTCCACTCTCTTGGAACTTCAGAGTTAACACCAACTTGGGCACAAAACTCCATGTCATTTACACAACAAACTCTCTCTCTCTCTCTCTCTCTCTCTCTCTCTCTCTTCTCCAACTCATGCAAATATACATTATCACCTGCAATGGACCTAATACATACTACATTCTTGAAATGAAAGAACCTATCGTCGAACTATGTAGGGTAGGGAGAACAGAACACAATAACAATAACCACCTTTTTCTTCTAATAATACTACCTAGTACTGTGCAATACAATTTCTTACCGACCACAAGCCAGAAGAGTATAGGCTAATGCTTCAATCACTCACGATGGTCACTATGATCATTCTTCATTCTCATCTCTCTCTTGTGAGCCTTAAAGAGATCAATTCCAAGAAAGAGATTAAGACAGTTCATTCCCACCATTCCGAGAAGAGCAAGAGGGAGTTCAATTCCCTTCCCAAATTTAGGAGCATCTTGGAGTAGCTTGGTTATGATGAGAACGTGAGAAGCAAATCTGGCGAATACAAAGGTCAACCAGTTGAGCACCCATTCTACCTTCACAATCATGCTCCGGGCATCACGAATGCCAGCCATACGTCGCAGTTTCCGAACATGAAGAAAAATTGAGTGCAGCTGTAGGGAATCATGAACTCAGCATCAGGACCTACAATGAGACTGAACAAAAGACAATACGTGCCCCAAACATATTTATCTGGAAATAGGTAGTGCTTATGTATTTTTTATGTTCAAGCGTTGCTCATACAACATGCACAGAAAGGTTATTGTGCTCCATAACACACAAGAACTTTATGATATCATGGATGAAACAAAAATCTTACGAATCACTGAATCAGTTCAAAAATCTTTAAAAAGGTCATCATAATAAGAAAAGAATGCACGCACACATATAACTTCTGTCTAGTTATTTTCATTTAGCACCAATATATTAGTGCCCTCAAGAATCAATGAACATAGTGGGCCTTTCTGCAGTAGTTGAAAAGTCAAAGTTCTGTTCAATTACACAAAAGCCCAGAATTGGAGAAGTCAAACAAATTAACACGATACTGGAGGCGCAGTTCTGTCATTTACCAGTAAAAATTTGCAAGTAGATCAATCAATTAATGGAAAGGGGCCTACAACATCCCCAGAAATTCAATTTTTGAAGGCTAAGTAGCTCCATTGAACAGGCTCTTAGTCATTGGATCAATGCATAATTTGATAGAATGAGTGATCGATATTTTGTGGATTGCAGAGAATGTGTGGACAAAAATTGGACAATGCTTAAGCGGGTCTCATATTTTATGGGATTAAAAATTTAAAAATTTAAAATTGATTCATTCATAACAGGAAGCAAACACATCTTCTAAATGGTCAACATAGGAAATGATTACGTTACTCTTTCTCATTTAGCCTGGCTAAAATGCTCTCATTCTCCTTGTCTAGCTTAACAATGGTTTCACAGAACCTAATATCCAAACAACATGAAAAAATGAAAAATCAAAACTCCAAGATAAATAGCCTCTAATTCTATTTGGATTTTCTGAAAATGAGTGGTTGAGATTTATATGATATAGGGAGGTCTCATGAGATATGTAGATGTGCTTAGTTTTACTACATTTTATTTTAAAATAGAATGAGCTACGCTAACAAGGGGTTAATGGTTCTGCATGCATATGCCAGTGTGAGCTCCCCAATCCCCAAAATGAAATGCAGAGAGGTTGGACTTGTCAATGAAATTTGGGGAAATTTGCAGTTTTACCTCGCAAATAAGAGTGAGAATAAGATAGTTGATGGTGACTTTCCGATATAATGCTAGAGTGAAGCAAACAAGGAGTAATAAATGATGCATTAGGATTGAAGGTATCCAGCCACTGTATAACCGGTAAAGCAACATGTCCAACTGATCATATGCAAAATAGCCACACGAGAAGCACAAAGATTGGTATGCCAAAGGCCAAGTAGAATCAACCAACTGTGAGTGCTCAAACATCTCATTTATACTCTTACTGGCCCACTGATTGAGCAGAATGAGTACCACTGCAGAGAATGAACAGGTTTACTTCAGAAACATGAAAGACACAAGCACTTGAAAAGGGGGGAAGAAAAGGACAGAGAGGGTAGTTGAAGTTAATGTAGGATATTGCTTATCAGTCAATGAAGTTGAGTACATTGACTACAAATTCTATGTGAATAATTCACCATTAGATGAGAGACATCTGTCCCCATGAACACCCTCCACCCGCCTGGTAGGGGGATTTTGGGCCCCTCCGGGGGGGGGTGGTGGAATGGAAGTTCTATTCTACCGCAAACAATTGACATCACATAATTGAAAAAGATCCCCAGTCCTATCCCTTCAGCATACTAGTAGTTCCTTCCTTTTTCTTCTTACACTAGACAGTTGATTTCTGACTTCAGTTTGAAGTTCTAATCCCCAGGGACGTGGCCCCACCCAAAAGATCATATGTTACAGATTATGGTTGTTGCATACATTATGAGAACTGACAACAGCCATGTTAGAGAAAGGAGACTCTAGTATATTATATGTATGATTGAGAAAGCACAGGCATAAAGTTTTTATTAGGATTTTACTCATTTCCAATATAAAAAGATACTCCATCCCATGTATATGACACATTCGCTAACTCTAAAGTCCACTCTGAAGCAAAAAGCAGAAAGGACTCACCTACATGTACATGCTGGATGAGAAGCAGATCTACTTGACTAAATCACCAAAAATGTTGGCAAATTCCGATGCCCCAAGAACAATGCTAAACATTATTTCAAGAATAACAAACTAAAACAATCTAATTCAGTTAACAAGCAAACATATCCCCTCTCCCTAATTCACAGAATTTAAAGCTATCATTTTTTGAGCAGCAAAAAATAAATAAATAAATAAATAAATAAGAAGAAGGTTAATCCAGATCATCATCATAAAATAACATGAACACCCTTAAACGAAGCTTTCCATCAACGTAAAACTAAATCGGCGGCAAACCATAAAATCAATTAACGAAAATTGTAAAGCAGCAAAAGATTAGAAGGGAATCTAACCAGCGGCAGAAGTAACGAACGAATGAAGGAGAGAAACACACGTGTTAACGAAGAGCGGGTCACGCGACAAAAAATTGCGGACGACCCAGTTGGCAGATTGAAAGAAAACGAAGCCCAGAAGAATTGGAACAAGCTCAAATCTCTTATTGAAAACAATTTCGAAGAAGACAGAAACAGCCCACATCACTAAAGTCGCCAAGAAGAATGCTCCCGCCTTGTTGTCCCTATCAATTTTACTTCTATTACCACTGCTTCTCGCCATACCTTTTCTTCGTCTTTCCTTTTTCTTATGCGTATTTTCTTGTTAATTTAGTATGAAAATTCTGTATCTGTGCGTGTAATTGAGGAGAATCTGAGGTTTCTTGCGTATTGCAATTGATTTCTATTAATTTCTGTTCCTGGAGAAGAGTCGCAACAGACGACGAGAGGCAGCATCGAGGCGGGGTTTTGGGGGCGAAGGTGGAGTCATTGGGGACAGTCTCATTTATTGCCACCAATAAAATATTCAACATTCATCACAGCATTACCTGTACAAGCAATTACGTTCTATGAGTGGGAAGTGCAGTTTGCCCACGGAGCTAGTCATTATCTATTTGTTCACGGATTTCGTACCGGAGTTTGATCTGGTTTTATAGAAATCACTGTAGTAAATGAGATTTTTATAGTGATCTTAGTTACATTGACGCATGTAATTGAAATCAACTTATAAGAAAGAAAGTTACTTATCAATTCGCCCATTTATGAGGTATGACAAGAAGTTTGGCTATGGAGAGCTCACCTCTCTCTTTATAGAGAGGCAACTACCACGTGGCTGCATAAGAGAAGATGTGAGCTCATCTTAAAAAATCACATATGACAAATGGATAATATTAATGCCACAATCTATTATTTGATAGTATTAAGATTCAAATGTGTAAAGCCATTGGATGTAGGAGTGGGCAAAAAAGGGGCTCAACTGACGGAACTGAGTCAGTTCGGTTTTTCTTAGTGGGAAAAAATGATCAGTTTGCTTGAATTGGCTAGTTTTTTCAAAAACCGATTTCTTTTTTTCATGTCTTACCACTTAAATTGGCGAACTGAACTGAACCACTTAGAAGACCGATGGTGGACAGTTCAATTTTGGTTCCAAGTCAGAACCGAACCTCCAAACCAAATGCCCAAACCTAATTGGATGTCATTGAATTTTTATGTTTTTTATGGAAAAGATTGACGCTTGACACTAATTTGGGAGTATTTAGGTAAAATACATGTTTTTGTTTTTGTCCCTGAAATAGTTGGTAAAATATATGTTAAGAGTTCAATCTTTGAAAAGATATTATATTACTAGACCCAATCTTGCTCTCTTGCACTTAAATGGTACTTGCTGCATCACAACTAACCTTTATTTATTTTCCTTTCTTTCTTTATTTTTTCACGTTTACATTTACTGTGTTAATCAATTGACATGCAGTAATAGACTAGGACTAACAGTAAGTAGAATTTTGTTATTTATTTGGTCCATTAAAATTATTTGTCGTGACCGTACATATTTCTTATAACTTCTCATGCTAATGTCATTTGCAAATTAATCGTAAATAAATAACCTGATAAATTTTTTTCACCCAATTAAGATAGAAGTACAAATATTTTGACTTACTAAAAGCAATAATTCAAGAATATGATCACAACTTGAATATACTTTCATTTTATGGTTTGGATAAGGAAACATATTTGTAGTGTAGTTCAGATGTAGAGCCTTTAACTCTGTAGATATCAAGACTACATTTCAGTTAGCCAATTAATTAGGAAACAAGTGTAGATACTACATTTTATTTGTTGTTGAGACTATTTAGAAAACTAAGAAATTTTATGGAATTACCTATTGGTTGAACTATTTGTACAAAAATATAAAATTACTAAGACATTATTTTTTCTCGTTTCATTTTGATAAAAGGATAATTAACAAATATAAAGTAGAATTCAACTTTATTTAAAGTATTTAAATCCATAACTTTATTAATATCGTATCAGAAAAAAAGATACATAAAAATAAAATTCTTTTTTTACAAATATAATTATACGAAAAGATTTTACTTTAAAATATCACAATAGTCTCACTTATGATATCATCATAATAATGATTCTTCATAATCCCAAATGTCCGTTTCCTGGTGACATACAAATAGTTGTCATCATTCAGATACACTATTCAAGATCTTGAGTTATCCTTGTAAACTTTTCTTTTCAACACCTACCATTGGTAAAATGGAAAGGGTGAACTAAAGGTTCAGTGAGCAATATTTACACATACAACATGATTTTTGAATAACGTGATATAATTTGAAAAGTTTCTTTTTTTTTTCTTTTGGAAATTATGGCACGACTTTTGGGTCTTGATTGCATATTTTTTCATGCTCGTAATATACTTGTAATGACAATATCTTAAATATGACATATAAAAATATATGACTTCTAATATCATAACACTTCTTGTAATTGCCATGAATTTGTAATAATACTATCTTATACATGACATATATTATATAACATCTCATATCAAAATATTATACTCATTTCACTTTATAAATACTAGTTGTATGCCCGTGCATTGCACGAAATAAAATAATTAGTAAACAAAATGCATAGTAATTTGAAAAACTAAATAATCATAATTTTATAGTGTACTACTCACTCACATACATATGTTACTAATATATATAAATAGAATCAAATTGAAACGTATAATATTTTCACTTGGCACAAAGTTAATTAAATTGTTATTTATATAACAATATTATTAAGTAATACAAATGAAAATGAGGAATTTTTACAAAATTAATTTCATATTGAGTACGTAAACTAAGAAATCATAGAAAAGATAAGATACGAAATTTATACAACTCTAGAATTACTTTACACTCTTATTGAATAGGGTGTGGATGATATATGTTTATTAGCATTAATTAGTTTTCATATTCATTCTCCACTTTATATTCTTGGAAAAATAATTTTTCTCATTTTATCATCACTATTCATAAATCTATTTTAAAAATCTAAAGTACATAATCTCTTATTACAAAAGACCCAAATGAATTAATATTAAAACAAATGATAAATTCTATATGATTTACCATTTGCCTATACAATTAATTTTTAACCACTTTCCGTTATAAAAAGAATTCAAAGAATTTTTTATTTTTGTTTTAAATCATTATCATTAAATATTATTATCGTATTTCCTCAATTTAAATTTTTACAAATATATAAGTTCCCTGAGAAAAATAAATAATAAATTAAGTAATGTACTAAACATATAGCCCTAAGTTTATCGTATTGAATTAAGGTAAAAGTTTTGAAACTGATTTAATTTTGCTTTATTACTATATCATCAATCTCATAAGTAGGAATTTAATCGAAATTAGAAGAAGTCCCAATAATCTAATACTTGAAATTTGTTTATCAACTATTAGAATTTTAAAGAAATATTAAATCTTTGAAAATAGCCTATATAAAATAAATATAAATACAAATTTTTGTTTATTATTATAAAATAAAATAATAGAAAAAATATAATTAATAGATAAGCATTAGTTTGAAGAGAAAATATAATAATTATTATTGTTGTTATTATTATTATAAAGTAAAAAAAATATATATAAAAGTAAGATAATGGTTTTGGCGGAAAAACTTGCATATAACCACTGTCCCACTTTAATATATATAAGATAAGATAAGATTGCATAAAAGTTTACAATTCATCATTCAAGATACATAAAAAAAATATAATGCTTTAAACAACATAGAAAACACGTAAGCAACTACTCATAATATAACACATAAAATATATAATATTTCAAAACAAATAAAAAAGCACATAAATGTGTGTAAACATCACTCACAATTACTACTTTAGCCGCCTTTTAAAACCTACAATAAAAAACATATTCATCATCAACAAAACTTGCATTCTGCTTCGTCAGATATCAAGACTTGGATTAATCAGGCGTTGAGACTTAATCATGTGGCAGCTTTTCCACTTGCAGGTTTTATGTGCATTAGTTCATTTCATGATTATACTTTAGTTTCTCTTTTCTTTAGGACGAGTCCTCATAATACTTCAA
Source organism: Nyctanthes arbor-tristis (assembly GCA_963692815.1). Taxonomy (NCBI): domain Eukaryota; kingdom Viridiplantae; phylum Streptophyta; class Magnoliopsida; order Lamiales; family Oleaceae; genus Nyctanthes; species Nyctanthes arbor-tristis. The sequence goes on from CAVNYN010186231.1 coordinate 95,284, forward strand.
AGAAATATAATAATTTCTTGAATTCTAATATCATTGGAGTGACCTCAAAGCATCGCTTTCATTTCCTTTCTACTTTTTCATACTATTTCTCCTTATATTTTATTCTTGTATGGTGTTTATGTTAGTGTATATATATACATAGTAGGTGGTGAAAAAATTAAGAGAGAGAGAGAGAGAGAGAGAGTGTGTGTGTGTGTGTGTGATCAAGCGAGAGAGAAGAAAGATTGGAGAGGTATATTCAAAATGAAAATTCCATTTTTATTTATAGGAATTTATCTTTACTGCCTTGTTGCCAAGTGTCATTCTTAGATTATTTATTATTAATCTATCTTTGTCTATAGAATTTAATTCCAAAACTACTTACTCAAGACCTGTCTATAGAATTTAATTCCAAAACTACGTACTCAAGACCATGTACTTGTGCTTAATTAATTTGAAATCTCATCTGAAGTCCATTTAACTAAATTGAATTTTCATTTGAAGTCCACAAACATCTATAATTCTATTTCTTAAAGCTCTTTATACAATTTATTTGAGTTATGAAATGATTTTTTTTGTCATACTTTACACATCATTTTGAAGCTTTCAATATCTATTTTCAGGTGGACTTAATAAAATTGAAATCCCCTTTCAAAAAAAAAATAATAATAATGATAAAACTGAAATCTGACTCTTATGTAGAAAAAGTTAGTAATGATCAAAGTATGAAGTCTCTAACATAGTTTTCAGATTTCGTCATTCCCATAAACCATTTTCATAAATTATTTTGTGATATAATCTATTAATCAAAATGACAATTGATTAAATCCTTTTTAAAGTAAGCTCATAGAGCTCCAACTTCGGTGTAGTATTCATTTCTAAATTCTTACGGGGTCTCACTGGCATTTAGCTTAGAAAATCACCACTTAACTCATTTTATATATTTGTGCGGTCTTGTGTATTGGGGATCTCGAAGTGTCAAGACTTGATTTCCAGCTTATACTTTTCTTTAAGAAAAGCAATCAACTGTCAACACCTCAAAAATTAAGATACAGAGACCTGACCTATTTTACCAAGATTTCCGCCCTTGTTATTTTTTTCCTTTCTATTTTCTTCATTCTATAATTAATACCCATTTATTACAATATGTTACATTATAATTTTGAGTGGGTCGTTAGATTATTCCTAACCTACCTAAGCACTATTCTCATCGCGTTGTTTTGAGTTGTAAATTCATATTCTATTTTGTACTTTGTGTTTAACCTAAGAAAAAAATTTATTAGTTTTCTTGTTTTGAACGTGTCATCTTCTAACACAATATCTTATGACACTATATGATGCCATATGATTATGCGGCGTACATCTAGACACTCAACATTGGAAATCATAACTATATTGCGTGCATTGATGCACGCTACACGTCTGTATTATATGGTGCTATACATATGATTTTATATCATTTTTAGTTTGAATAATGCTATGTAGCACCAGTGGTGCTTGACACCAGTTTAGGTGGCATCCAATGTAGTATTAAATGATAAGTGGAAATAAATAAATAAATAAATGATTCACTTAATTCAACTTAACATATAATGTCACCTTGATATGATGCCAAGCACCAGTGGTACTAAATAGCATTACTCTTTTAGTTTTCATCCTCTCAGTTTTTTGAAATCAAATGACCAAATGTCCTTTTGAGTATTTTTTACAAAATATTTTCTGTCCCCGTAAACGAGTTTTAATAAATATCAAAATGAACAAGTTTTCGATATTATGAAAATGTAAAAATTAGGAAAAAAATCCTAAAAATTATAAAAGGCTTAACCAAACTAGAAATTCCTCAACCTTGTTTAGCATTTAGCAGTTAGCACAAGCCTATATGCTATGCTGTACCATTAAGGAGGCTCATCTTGCAATTAAAGTAAACGTTTTCACATCATTTTGCATTAATTTTTTCAAATTTCCTATTCATTCACATACGCATAAACTTTTTATTTTATTTTTTTTGAAAAACAGGAAAAAAAATCTTCAGATGCTACATTAGTAATCTCAACAAGCATCGAGTAATTTAAAATCTTATTCATTAAAATGTATTTATATTACAAACCTTTATTTTCTGTTATACACACCTATAATATGCTATACTATTACTCTTTATTTAAAATAAACAGACACTTTAATAACATGTATTTATATTATTGGTATAATGTACTACTTAAGATGATAAATCTGCTGTTTTTAAGTATTTCTCAAGAAGAGTTAGCTTTTTGTAAGTTATTTAACTTGTGATTAAATAAAAAGTAAATTATTTTAAAGCTTAAATATAGGTAAATTTTACAAATCTTATCTTAGCCGAAAGAAGGAAGATATCTCGGCCGTCCTAGCTGGCAGTCCTAGCTGGCAATCAAGAAGCTTGAATGCACCCCACAAAGAAGAAGATGAAAGTAAGACAATGAATGTGGGAAACAAAGCAGCCACGAATTAAGCACTGGTATTTCCTCAGATTTACACATGGCGATGCGTGGGAGGCTAGTGTAGATTGCGCCCAATACCAACCTCTTATCAAGAAAACAAAAATCTCACACTCAAATGCCCACCTCTCTCTCTCTCTCTCTCTCTCTCTCTCTCTCTGCGCTAGCAGTTTCTGTCAACTTTTAGGACGAAACCCGAGTTTCTTCGACCATGTCCGCCATTGCTACTGCTGCTGCGCTTTCTATTCCGACTTCTCTGTCTCGTTCAGCAAAGATTAATGCCAAAAAGGTGCTCTTTTCTGCTTGTTTCTTGTTTCTCTCTCCATTTTTTTGGGTGGGTTTGTGTTTGTTCATATTAATTCTGGAACTTATTTGTAGAAGCCTTGATCTTCTTTAGTTGATTTATTCTGATTTCTCTTCGTTGGTTTATTTTTTCCGGTAGTGGTGGACTGCTTTGATTGATGCAAATTAAACTTTGATGAAACTGTGTAGTTTTGATTGAGGCAAACACACAGGGCGTTCCCGACATTATAAAGGCCTGAGCGAAACAAACAATACATAATGTTGAATTTTGGGCTTTTTTTTTTTTTTTTTTTAAAAAGAAATTTAAATGCACTTCAACATCATTTTTCAAGGGCCTTAGGCAGTTGCTAGACGGCTGGCCCCAGGCTTCCCCAAAATTCTGATTTATCAGGGAATCCATGCACCAAAATTTTAGCATATTTTGCATCAATTACTATGGTATTTTCCTTTTTAAGTCTTGTGTCTGCTTTTATAAAAAGTTGATTTATTGATAGTGTGTGATAGATAGGCATAAGAATGATAGAATTATTTCCTTTTTTTTTTTAATAAACTGAGCCACTTTGTTCAATATCTTAAAACTTTTACATGAAGTCCTTTAATGTAGTTCGACTGTTCGAGTCTAGGCCTAGATTCTAAGCTCTGTTAAGTCCGGTAATGAATCTCCCCTGCATTGGATGGGCTATGTTAAGATACATTTTCATTTTAGAATTAATTAGTAGAACTTACAACTCGATCTTTCTTGTTCAATCTTGTTCTTTTCTGTTGCTCTTTAGAGAATATGATTGTGACATATCTTATTTGTAGTTTGGTTGATCTTCGATCCCCTTTTTATGCAAGTTCCCTGGTTCAGAATTTGGTTTAAATACTAGCCAACATCTGTTAGGCCACAATACGTGCAACAGTGCGTGCTATTGTGTGGTTTAATTCAATATGCCAAATTTTCCACAACTATATTGGTATGCGCATTTAATTCTTTGCTTAATCATGGTGCAATTTATGGACTCAGGCTGTCCGGGGAGGATTTGCAGTATCTGCTATCATCGGGGAGGAAGGTGAGTTAGTCGAAAGGAAAAACCTTTGGACAACCATTTTCGAGGTAGAAGACCCGAGGTCGAAAGTCCCCCAATGTAAAGGCAAGTTCTTGGACGTGTATCAAGCTTTAGAGGTGGCTAGATATGATATACAATATTGTGATTGGAAGGCCCGGCAAGATGTTCTTACAATCATGCTTTTGCATGAAAAGGTTGATCAACTAAATCATCCTTTACTTTTTCTTTTCAGAAGCAGCTATTATAAGATTACAAGAAATACTTATGTCCTACATCTCAGTGTATTCTGTTTTATAAAGAATGGTGTCATCTCCATTAACAGGACATAAATGTTACTCTAGCTTCTGTAATCCCATTCACTTTCCGTGTTCTCACATTTTATATTAACATAGGTTGTGCAAGTATTGAACCCTCTTGCCCGTGAATACAAATCGATTGGAACCTTGAAGAAGGAACTTGCAGAGTTGCAAGAAGAGCTAGCAGTAGCTCACAATCAGGTAGGTTAGATGCTAGTATCCTAAATCAGATTGATATAGCATTCAATAACTCATTACTGGTTACATTTTCATGAGGCTTGGAAATTTTAACACAAACTAGAAGATCTTATGTTTGCTAGGAATGGATGGTCACTACCTACCCATACGACTCAAAGCTGTTATCCAAGAAAGTATTTATTGCAATCTGTCTTAGTACAATCTAGGACAACGAAAGTATTTATTGCAATCCTTGCTTTAGTATTGTGCACTGGCATGATATCTATTCGTGGAGACATTTGTGATATGTGGGGTGAAGTTTATGTCACTGCACAAAATATGTCTTCCAGACAACAGCCTCATCAAGCAGTTCCATCCGCCATTTTTTTTCTGGGAAATTTTTTATTCGATATGATGTCAGCTGAGTGTCTTCTTTTACATCATGGTGTAGAGTGAATGCATGTTGTTAAAGGTTCCATTTTGTTGAAACCATGATATAATGTAATTAATACTTAAAAGGTTTTTCAGTTTTCAGAGTCAGCAATCTATGCCTTGTTTCTTTACACATACAGGTACATATTTCAGAAGCAAGGATCGGTGCTGCTTTGGACAAGCTAGCTTACATGGAGACATTGGTTAATGATAGGCTATTGCAAGAGAGAAACACAATTGAATCTAGCATGTTGGCCCCTACACCAAGTACTTCGACAGAATCTCTCGACACTGTGAAGAGCAGACAACCAAGAAGAAGCCTTAATGTGTCAGGCCCTGTACAACCATACCATGCCCGTTTGAAGAATTTCTGGTACCCTGTTGCTTTTTCTGCAGATCTGAAGGATGACATCATGGTAAGTTTAATCAACAAAAGGTTCCGCATCATTTGTTCTCTCACATTCATGTGTGAAACACATTAATTAGTTGAAAACAGATTTTATATGTTAATCAAGATATTTCGAACAAAGACCTAAATTATGAGCCCAACCAGGTATCAAGTTTGTACAGATATCCAAAGACGAAAAAACAAAGCCTTAACACTCTTGGTATACTGGCATATAGATCCTTTTCTTTCTTCTTCGACATATCGAAAAAATAACTCACTGGTATTTGACTTTCTTTCTTCTCATTTTCTTTCCTCATAGATTAAGGTTTATCATGGCAGTTTCAACAGATTAGTGAAAAGGTCATCAGGTCCTAGCTGTCAATCTTGAAAAGTTGGAATGTAATGCACTTTAGGGTCGCTGTTCGCATGCATCGTTGAACAAGATTGGACAAATTTTAACTTCATTTGTTTTCTCCATAATGATGCACACTACTGTTCAATCTATATTTTATAAAAGCTCCAATCAGCTTTTTCTTGTGAATATTGACTAAAAAAACTTCTCTCAGGTCCCTATAGATTGCTTTGAGGAACCTTGGGTCATCTTCCGAGGGAAGGATGGAAAACCTGGTTGTGTCCAAAACACCTGTGCTCACAGGGCATGCCCACTACATCTGGGTTCAGTAAACGAGGGTCGCATCCAGTGTCCTTATCACGGTTATAATTTGAATATCTCAACTAAACTTTTAAATTAGGTATAGGTAGTGTGGTGAGACTGATTCGTTTCACATTATCCCTGTCGTCAGGATGGGAATACTCAACTGATGGAAAATGCGAGAAAATGCCATCGACTAGATTACTGGACGTAAAGATCAGAGCGCTACCTTGCTTTGAGCAAGAGGGAATGATTTGGATATGGCCAGGTGATGATCCACCTAAAGCTACCCTTCCTTCTTTATTGCCTCCAGCAGGATTTCAAATACATGCTGAGGTATGTACTTACTGCAATTAAAGTTCTCAGTTTCTCGATATTCTCTATTTGACTATTTCAAATACATGCTAAGGTGTCACTCACTGCTATCCATGTTTTTGTTTATGATTGAGAAGAAGTTTTATGGTGGGAGATCTTGCACCTATCTGGCATTTTCATGATTACACAGAAAAGATGACCCTGCCTATATATTGTAGAACTTAGGCAACCTAGAAACAAAAGTATAAAGGCCCAATTTACCCCAAAAATTACCAGTCCAGGAGATATCTAATAAACATAATTATTAGTCTCCACCATTGTCTTATCATATTTCTTTCACAGTTCTCATATTGGATGTATAATTGTTCATACTCCTGATGTGCTCAAGAAATGCAGATTGTAATGGAACTCCCTGTAGAACATGGCTTGCTTCTGGACAACCTTTTGGATCTTGCACATGCTCCTTTTACCCATACTTCGACCTTTGCTAAGGGATGGAGTGTTCCCAGGTTAGTTTTGTTATTCTCAATTAAATTCATTATCATAATTAAGCTGATCAGGACGTACTGCTGCAGTTAGCGCATGTTAGCTATTGGATATCTAGTTCTAGCATCACTTAGGAACTATTGACTAAAAGCTGCTCTCACTTCTTTTGGTAAATTTTTCTTTTAGCACATTTTATTATGGGACATTTTCGTAAATATCTTTCACAAGATAGAGACAGACATTGGCTTCCTTTTAATTGTTTTCTTGCAGAGTAGTCATCTTTCTTAATTCATAAAATATTCGTTTTACCCTTATCAAAATAGCCTCATAGCGAAAGTTTGTGATGTAGGACGAAAAAGTAGTTCTATCAATGTTAAGATTTAATTTTTAATTTCTCGTCTATTTTTATTTGGATTTTAATTATTTTACTTGTTTTAGTAGGATTTTAGTTTCCTTTTTCACATTTTAATTACTCTCCAAGATGTATTAGGATTGGGTAAATTTGTGCCTATATAAAAAAAGGTCTCATCGGAAGAGCACACGTTTCTATCATTTGATTATTAATATAATTTCTTGAGTTTTCTCAATTTCTTGGTGGATTCCAAGACTTGCTTGGTGGATTCCAAGTTTTATTGTTTGCAAGGTTTCATTGGAAATCTTATTGTTTACTTGCTGAGTCAGCTTGCCTCTCCTTGATCATTAATTGAGTTATGAATAGATTGCTCAAGCCTCGGTCAAGTGCTCTACACAACCAAGAACCTTTCTCTTGTGCTGGTTGTGACACAAATTATAACTGCTCTTCTCTCCCCTCCCTGTTCTCCTTATTTTTCTTTGACATGCTAAATATTGTTGGTTGAACTCCAATACCAATTTCTCACTTTGACCTCAATCCAAGATTTCAATTTAGAAGGAAGGCTATTTTTTCATTTCACAACTTAACTCTTTTGAGATATTTCCTCTATTAGAGACAACTGTAAGTCAAATTTCATTACAACACAAAGAAAACTTACAAATTCTTTGATCATTTGATCTGAATTTCAGCTTGGTGAAATTTTTGACGCCTGCATCCGGCCTGCAAGGATACTGGGATCCCTATCCAATAGATATGGAATTTAGACCACCTTGTATGGTATTATCAACCATTGGAATCTCAAAACCTGGAAAACTAGAAGGGCAAAATACTCAAGAGTGTTCAACACATCTTCACCAACTCCATGTTTGTATACCTGCATCAAGAGACAAGACGAGGTTACTGTACAGAATGTCGTTGGACTTTGCTCCTATATTGAAGCACGTTCCTTTCATTGAATACCTGTGGAGACATTTTGCTGAAAAGGTAAAAATTTTTGTTTGCTGATTCTTACCGTGAGAGTTTCCTGTTCTGAGTTGAAATGTTTCAATAGCAGTGCCTGCATTCTCCTCAAGCTAATATTTTTTTTTCTAATTGGTTGGTAATATCACTTCATTTAAGCATCACTCTGGTCGATTATTGGGAATCGGAACTACTAGGTATCAAATTTTCAGCTCAAATCTTGCAACCAACCAACTTCTACAATCTATCTCTGTATAAGAACCATAAACTAAGCATTCTTAAGTCACAGGGAATTTGCCCTCATATCATATGAAAGTTTTCCGTTTCCCTTGGATCAATAAATTTCTTACTGTTTTTCTACTCATTCTTTTCTAGTCTAATTCTTAAATGTGACAGTCGACATCAACAGGTTTTGAACGAGGATCTGCGACTGGTTCTTGGCCAGCAGGAGCGAATGCTGAATGGTGCAAATGTTTGGAACTGGCCAGTTTCGTATGATAAGTTAGGAGTAAGATACAGACTATGGAGAAATGCAGTCGAACAAGGATCTAAAAGATTACCCTACGAAAAATCAGCATAATATTAATTTGACTTGTAGAGTTCGTTACTTTGCTACAGCTTCACGCACGTCATCAGCTCTTATGCATATCAGCTATTCAGAAATAACAATTCCCTTATCTACAGAGTGTTATCAACTGAAGTTTCGGAGGATTTGGGGTATTACCGATTGAAGTTTCGGAGAATTTGATGATCCAAGGCCGAACAAAGAGCGTCTGAATATACACCCTTTGTACAAAGAAAACTGTACACTCCTATTATTTTTTGTCATTTTTTTGTTTACAGTTTTGAAGAAAACACACCCTCCTTCAGCCCCTTCTACACTTCAGCCCCCCCAGTGTTACCCTTGCTGACGCCACAAGGCTCATTCCCCATGATTGCTTGTCACGTTATTCTCACCATAGATGAAAGTTGGAAGTTGATAACCGAGTCTGCATACTCTATGCTTGGCGCTGGTTCAAGTATAAGTTGAATCCCTTTACTGTAAACAACGCACTTCATTTTCCAAACATCGTTCAAAACTACATATTGCACACGACATTTGTTACACTGGGGTTACGCTGCGTTTTCACAACGCACCATTCAGACGTGCTTAATAACACTGTACATACGCTACAACTCTACTCTAACGAATTAGTATATGTATCTGACATATTACATATATTCATTATGATTACTAAAACCTTCGATGTGGTGATTTATGCTGGTTTCCAAACTGTAAGCACCTCCTGGAACATCTCGACCATCAATTCTCTGTCTGCCTGTCTGAAGAAATCATTCATTTCATCTTTAACATCATAAATCTTCCCAAAATCGAACAAGTATGTCAAGCATCCTCGTTTCAGTTTATTGAGCTGGTAAAGCCAAGCCTCTTGCAATCTCTCAAGGACATTTCCCGAGTTGATGTCCTCTAGAAGACTTTCCTCGCAAGCATCCTTCAAGTCAACAATGTCGTACTTGTTTGCAGCACCCAACAATGCCAGTCGGTGCTTCCAGAAGCCTTCTTGGTTCATTGTTCCATATAAGTAACTGAGAAGGGCCGTGCATGATTCTGTCAACATATCTTCAATGTCAATTGTAGAGGACTCTTTCTCCTTGAGGTCGTGCAAGAACATGCTGTGGAACACAGGCGAGCAAGCGGAAAGAATTGCCTTGTGAGCTCGTAGTGTTCCGTCAGCTGTGTTAATGGTGACATCAGCATGGATTGACTCGTCGAGCATGCGGGAAAGGCATCTCAGAGTGCTTTGAGTTGCCAAATGTTGCATCATACCATCATTCCGGCATACGGAACTGCCTTCTCCACCCTAAATTGTAACGGCAGGAGAAGAATCAGGTTTAGCATCTCAGAGAGAATCTAGCATTTTGGTGTGGATGGTAGAGAATGGACAGTGTGAGGGGGGGGGGGGGGGGGGGGGGGGGGGGGGGGGGGGGGGGGGGGGGGGGGGGGGGGGGGGGGGG
>CAVNYN010186351.1:0-38565 GCA_963692815.1 Nyctanthes arbor-tristis
CCTGCTTGCCGGCGAGATCCAGCACCACCATGTCCTCGACTCGCATCCGCTCGTAGCTGACGCCGCTCGGTTTTATCACCACCAGGTTGCGCTCTCTGTCGATGCCGCTCACGTTGCCCCAGGTGAAGGTCACCAGGTCGTGGCGCGGCAGATCCAGGTTCGCGGCCAGCACCTGCTCCTTGAGGGTGTCGATATTCATGCCAGTGTCTCCCGGTTGTAGAGCGGTTCGGCGGCGGCGCCCCAGGCGAGGTAGCGCTGGTAGAGGTGCTCGTATTCGGCGACCCGCGCCGGATCCGGCTGGTGGGTGCGCTCCACGGCGCTCGCCATCTGCTGCTGCGCCTGCGCCACATCGGCGTAGAGCCCGGCCGCCACGGCGGCGAAGATGGCCGCCCCGAGGGCACAGCACTGATCCGAGGCCACCACCTGGATGGGCCTGTTCATGAAGATAAAACAATAACTTTTTCAAACTCACAATTTGCAAATGATCATAAATTTTAAAGTGAAAAACATAGAAATTAATGTAAAGAGTGTATAAATTTTTAATGTGTAATAATATTATTTATTTTTTAAATTGCAAAAACTATAGAATATATGTTAAATATATTATAGATACAAATAAGAAACAAGAATGAATAATGACCCAGCGGTTGGGAACTCTCCCCCTAACCTTGAGGTGAGGGGTTCGAACCCTCCCTTTTGTAACAATGGAAAGAAATTAAGTTTCAATACATAAGCAGGTCGGGTCGCATGCGCGGGTTGCCGGGTATGAGCTCGGGTCAGGTTAACGGGTCCGACTTCAAAATTAATAATTTTTCAACATGTTACATCGTCCGTCAGTGATCACCGACGGATAGACCTCCCGTCGGTGATCACCGACGGAATCTAACAGTCGTCAGAATTTACCGACGGCCAGCAGAAGCCGTCGGAAATTACCGACAAAGTGACTGCTCCGTCGGAAATCACCAACAAGGCGATTTCCGACGGATTTTCCGACCATTCTTTCCCCGTTAGAAACACACTTTTCCGACGGATTTTGACCGTTACCGACGGATTTTTGCCGTCGGTATAGACGTGTTTTTTAGTAGTGAGTAAATAGTTACTCACATGGCACTTTTAAGCTTAAACAAACATCAAATCATAAATTTGTAGAAACACAAAGCAAACCATAATGTAAAATAAAAAAAATCAGTACTTTGAATACCACAATCAACGGAATTGATTTTCAAACTATGAAATAAAGTGATGAGATGCAGAATAACACTACTACAATTATGTAGTTCGATTGCAATAGTCACCTAATCCCATTTCCTACCTATCCGTCCCATCTCCGGCCCCTCGCATGGACTGCGCTAGTCTGATTTTGGCACGGGTGAGAATTCTAGTTCTATCGAAGACTAAAAAGTTAAAATACTCGACTTTGATAATTGATAGTGAACAAAGAAAACTCTCACAAGAGATTATAAAAGGCTTTAAATTTCTAGATATTCCAGATTTTATTTAGCTAGTTTGAGTACTATTTTATTATTAGAATCATAAATGCTTAATCTTATTTTAATAGTATATTATTATTTGGACATAAGTTAATCAAAGCACACATAAATTCAAGTCATATTCCTTGACTACTTAAGCATTTAGAATCAAATTATTTATTTTTACTTAAAAGGAAAACAAGAATTGGACTGTGTATAAATATTTACCAACTCTATGTGATTTTCCTTTACATAAAAGAAGCATTTCTGCAGAAGGATTAATCGGAAAATTGGTTTGTATTAGAAGAAGCACGTTTTGTCTGATTTTCTGTACTTTCTTGGTTTCTTTATGCTTTCAAGTTTCAATAAACAAAAGAAATAAGAGATTTGCGCATGGAGAAAACCATAAATAACATAAAATCAAGACCCGAATAAATCAACAAGCGAGGGCAAGCTGGCTTGACTCGACTTGACTAATAGGTGAGCGCATAGGCAGATCTTGCCGGGGCCATAGCCCGTGTTGAATAATTTTTTATTTTTATATATAGAATTTTTAATTTTTTAAAAAACTTTATTAGTTAAATTAAATATTTTTTCATCATAGACCGTGTTACGTAAACATTCTAGATCCGCTTCTGGGCGAGTCCGAGTGCGAACAAGTGGCTTGCAAGCTTCTCATTAAAGTACAAGCTCACGAGCTACTCAGGCTCAGCTAGCAAAAATACGAGCCCGAGCCTGGGTGCAAACATGATTTTTTTTGGTGAGCGAGCTTTGGTGAGTCCGAGCCAAGTGCGAACAAGGCGAGCTAAGTCATTCCACCTTCCACAATGGATGGTAATATTTTCTCTAGGTTGAGCATTTCTCGTCCCTATTTTATGCAATGGAGAAGGAAGAAAATAATCTCTATCATGGAATCTTCAAAATGGTAATCGAGTCATGTCCCTTCTCCTTCCCCCCTCCAAAAAAAATTGATCGAGTTAATTGCACAAGATATATATTATCCTATACTATAAACGAGTGAAGCCGAAATCACTGTTCCATGTAATAGTAATGGAAAACGGCGTCGTTTCTTGCATCTTTGCACAGCTGTACCTAAACGGCATAGTTTTTGGCCCTTTTGTCCTTTCCCCATCGTGCCCCTGAAATAACTAGTGCAATTATCATATGAGCTCATTTGCCCTATGTTTTCTCTCGCCACGATCTCTCTCTCTCTCTCTCTTTCTCTCGAGCGTTCTCCCAAATCTTCTTCTTTATCTACCTATTCTTTTTGGTGTTTCCTTTCTTTTTCTTTCGATCTTGGATTTTAGTTTTTGTTAACCTTTTTTGCCATTGATACCCGGCTATTTCATGGATCATTTCCGTGCTATTCAAAAATCAGGTTCTTTTCTGGTCCGTTTTCTTACACGTATCATTGTCACAATTGGCTCAGAAAATTAGGGGAAATTAGCCCACTCTTTTGGGTTCTGCAAACCTGGCCTCAAAATTGGGCATCCATGAGTTCAAATGATTCCTCTTGGTCATCATATGATTAGTGAATTTCTTGTATAATTAAAGTATGGCTTTATGTGCGTGGCTTTTAAGAGGTTTTTTTATCTATTATTTTTTAGTTGTTAAAAAATGTCATTTTTTTTCCTTTTTAAATTGGTTGTTGAATTCTGCATATGAGATCTCATCTGAAATTTTGTGGCTTAGTTTGAAAATATGTTTTCAGCTCCATTGCTTGTTCATTTGTTTGTAAAATAATATATACCTTTTCATGTTTGTAAGTGGTTCTGCATGCTCTTTACCCTTATCAAGCCGGTGCTAACATATCAAGATTTTTGGTATCTTTAAATGTGTGATTTTGCTATATTTCATAATTAGCAATACGTCAATGTTGACAGTATGGTTAATTTTCTCATGTATCTAAGTTAGGTCACATTAGCTTGACCTTGCACTCCATTAATTAAAAAGAGTTGGACCGCTTAGTGCCTCTTGTTTATCCAAAAGTCCACACTGTGAAATTTGTTTAAATAAAGAATGTGGAATTATGAGGTTGCTTGAAGAATGTAGCTGTAAATCAGTGTAACCATGTCTCTCGCGATAAGAATGGTGTTGCTTATTGTGATTTCAGCTTCGTCTATTTTTATGTTCTTTTGGTAAGTAATTGGAGTTAAGAATGTTAATTTATTGGATTTATGTGCTCATTCAAATTTGCATCTAATTGAGATCCAGCATGATTTTAGTTAAAATTCGTGTGCCATTTTGCTTTTCCCTCAATTTGATGGAAATATAGGATGACCAAATTCCTCTAATTGAACTAGCCAGAGCTAATATTTAAGGTTGGTCTTCTATTGATTAATTGGATTCCACATGTAATTGCATTATTTGCAGATATATTTATGTATGGCACGCAAATTAAATACTTGAATATGTTTGATTTTTCCATTTTCTCTAAGATAGATAAGTTGAAAGTTTGGTAGAGAATTTTTCTTTTGTATTTAATTTTTTTCCTCTCCTATTTGTTTGTTGTTTGGTGTGCTAACTGCTAAGAAATGGATTAGAAGTAAAAACTTGAATGTTGACTCCGGTTCTTGGTTCAGTTGTGCACTTTACATAAAAAATAGTAATCAATTGTAATGTTGTTCCTACTTTCTTGTAAAACTATCAACTCTAGGCAACAAGAAGTTATGCTACCCAGATTCTCCCTTAAGTCTGTCTAATTAAAATAAACTCTTTAATTAGACCTAATCGTTTGGACAACCTAGAATAAGCTCCTCATATTTAGAACAACAATTGTATCAAAAAGTAGGAAAATAAATTGATCTAAGCAATAAATTCAGAAGATCGACATATTTAACTTAGGTTGTGCTATCCCTAACGATTAACAATCATTAGTTACCACTTGAGAATTAGGAGAAACAATAATTAAGGATTGAAACCCAAAATCTAGTAATAGAACATTAATCATTCAACGTAGTAGGCCTAAACTAGGTCAAACAATCAGCACTCATAAACATGAAAAATAGAATAACATAATCAATTTCACAAAAGCGTAAGAAACAATTTTACTGTAATTGATTAATTAAAAGTAAGAAGTATCAACGACACCCCATTGAACCGGAGGAATGGAGAAATTAGCCTTCTTTCGACACTTATCTTTGATGTAAAGAAAAATAAAATCTATGGAGTTGTGTATGGAGATGTATTTATTCCTAAGAATCGACCCCCTTAAATAGGGTCTAAAAACCTAAGAGAACAATGAAAAATCGTGTACAAAAAACTACTATAAAAGACTACTAAACGAACAAGAAAACAACAATAATTTCTCGCGAAAAGGGGTGTATGGCCGAATGGGAGTACAATGCGGGCTCATCGGCCAATCAGTGCACCTACAGTGATGCTTCTGCCTTGTTTCCTTCCCAATTTTTGATGTGCTCCACTTCTCTTTCCATTTCTTTTGGCCCTTTTAATTTTCTTACTTAACATCTTAGTCCCTCAAGCTCCAGAATTCTTGCAAAACACGTCTGAAATCAATTCTTTTTGATTATTTCCTTGATCCTACAATAAATAAGCAAACTAAATATAAACAAATACTTCAATATAATAAAACACATAAATAACTACTAGTATGGAGAAATTAAACAATCTAATAAAACACTTATCATCATGTCCCCAAATTTCTCCTTCTGTGGGTTTTCAACCTTTACACAAATTTCTGTCCAGGTCCCTATTAATAGAAGAGGTCTAACTCGCCGCTAACCAACCACATGCAAAAAAGGGAATTTACATTTGACGTCCTTAACCTTTCAACCTTTAATAGATTACGTCTCTAACATTTATTTTTTGTGTTATGGGTCCCCAACAGTGGCGGAGCCACTTGGGGCCGGTAGAGTCCTTCGACCCCAGTGGCCTTTGACTTTTTTTTTTTTTGCGTCTTTTAACTTTCCACTTGAATGTAGTAAATATAGAATGCAAAGTAGAGAATCAGAGAAGATATTGGAGATATAATAATTAGTTTTGTTTTATACTTTTATTGTTGGTCAAAACACAATATTTATTAGCTAGTTCATTTTCTTTTTGTTCTCTATATAAAATTTAGTTTTCTAACTTAAATTGTATATCTTCACTCTTGCAATCTAAAAAATTAAAATGTGTACAATCTATTCCCTCATACAAAGTTGTTACAAGTTTAACTTTAAATTATACTAGAATTCAAATTATAAAAACTTTCCGAAGTTAACTTTTTTTAAGGTTATTATATTTTATGAGGTTTGGCATATGATAACTGTTTTATTACATATAAAAAAATATCATTGTTCTTTTGTTTTTAAAAGTCTTGTTTTGTGGGGGGAAAAAGAAATGAAATAATCGTATATTACTAATTACATAGTTTCAGCTTTACCACTGACCCCCACTAAAAATTTTTTCTGGCTCCGCCACTGGTCCCCAACCATTGATGAAATCTCTCATTAAGTCCCCATTGATACTTTTCATTCATTTAAACCGTTATATTTTCATGGATATTTTACATGTAACATTCCCAACCTTTCAAGTATTTATAGATTACATCCTCAATTTTTAATTTTCCTTTTGTAGGTCCTCAACCTTTAAAAAAATCTACAGTTTAATTCCTAGTGACGGAAATTGTCAAGTTCATCCGTTACATTAGGGGCATTTTTGATAAGATATAAAAAATAATATTTTAATTAAAAAAAAGGAAAAATGGGAGAAGAGGGCGGTAGCCTTTTTGTGGGGGAGTCCCCCCATTGTGCTGTCGGAAATGGCTTGCGGGAGGGGAAAACTCCCCCTTGTGCTGCTCGCTCAATGGCTACAGAAAATGGCCTCAAAGTGCTGCCATTGCTGCCTGCCATTTTCAACATTGCTACTTGCCATTTCCAACAGCACAGTGAGGGAGGGGGGACTCCTCTCTTTTGGCTGATGGAAACGACAACCCTCTGCTGCCATTTCTGGTATCCCAGGGAGGTCCCCTTCACCCCATTTTTCATGTTTTTAATTAAAATATTTATTTTTTATATTTTACCAAAAAGGTCCCTGACTTAATGGGCGAAATTAACGATTTCCGTTATTAGGGACTAAATTAGAAATTTCTATAAGTATTGAGGACTTATATAAGTATTGAGGACTTACAGAAGGAAAATTAAAGCCATGGGGACGTGATATATAAATACGTAGAAGGTTGGGGACGTTAGGTATAAATTACCCTATCTTTATAAAAGGATAATTCCACCCTCTTAAAAGGTTAGAGACCTTAGGTAAAATTACTTCTATATTGTTATCTCTTTAAATATAGGTAATTTACACATAAGTCTCTAAACTTTTAACGTTAATGGATTACATCTTCAACTTTTATTTTTTGTGTTGTGAGTCCTCAACCTCGAGGAAATCTCTCTCCAAGTCCCCATTAACACTTTCTATCTATTCAAACCTATAAATTTTTTTTTATAAATGGACAATTTTACTCTTGTAACGTGTTGGAGACCTTGAGTGGAATTACCTTTATATCATTATTATTTTAAAAATTACAATTATAGGAAAATAATATAAAAATTAAAAAGAAAATACCTTACCCACCCTAACCTTCATCGGAATATAATAGAGGTGCCGTTGGGTTTACATCCAAAATAGACTCGGGAGGCGGCAATTAGATTGCAAAATTAGCCCACAATCCCCAAAAATGTTTCATGAGTGAAGGAGAAAATAGTCTCAATGAGAGAATCTATTGTTTAATGCTGATTTAGAGACTTTCTCACTGTCAACACCACCATTAGTTGGCCAAAAATGAGTCGATGGAGTTGAAGGAATCGCCAACGATTGTTAATTTTATTTCATTGGCAAATTTGTTTATGTCATTGGCAACATAAGGATACCAAAAGCTTGCATCTGCTGATGTTGTTGGGGGTTTCAGATAATCAACTTTTTTCACAAGGGGATGCGGTGTTTGCTTTTTAATTTTTATATTAGTTTCTTATATTTTTATTTTTTGTTTGTTTATTTAAAAAGATAATGAGATAAAGATAATTTCACTTAAGGTCCCCAATATTTCAAGAGGGTAAAATTGTTTTTTTATGGAAATTTAACCGTTTAAATAGATGGAAAGTGGCAATGGAGACTTGAGGAGAGATTTTCTCAAAGGTTGAGAACTCACAACACAAAAAATAAAAGTTAGAGACGTAATTTATTGAAAGTTGGAAGGTTAGAGACGTCAAGTGTAAATTACCATTTTTGCACGTGGATGATTAATGGCAGAGTTGGATGTCTTCCATTAATGGGGAGTTAGAGGGGAATTTGTGTAAAGGTTGATGACCCATAGAAGTAGAAATAAAGGCTGGAGATGTAATCTCTCACTCGTTGGAAGGTTGTGGACGTTAGATGTTAATTACCCTACATATATACATTTTTTCTTTTTGCAGCAATTGTGCAAGATATATTAAATTGTGCCTGTTGCGAGGGAGAAAAAAACCTGAGTAGTGTTTAAAAAATTTTACATGAATGCACATCCGTAAATTTGAAATACATGATGAGGTGGACTGTTTTTTTATTAAATCTTTAGAAAGTTTTCGAACATTTTCGACTATCCAATATGTGAACAAGATTTTATTAACAGATTAGCCACTTGGACAAGAAAAAAGAGAAAATGGAGTTGGACTCAATTCATCCTTCTATCATATTCCATCCACTATGCTAAAACGCATATAACAAAAGCCAATTCTTGAGTAGAGAAAGCAAGTTCTCAGTCCTTTTCTCCTCACAACAAGGCATGCATAGCATGACAGAACCTTTTTCATGCAGTAAAGAAGACAAGTGTCTAAGAACCCCGATCAACGTGGCAAACTCTCATCACCCATTCTCTTCAATAAATCCCCCTGCGTTATCGCCGCCGAAAGCCGTTCGATCTCTTCCTATGGCTGCTAAGCTTTCTTTCTTCGTTTCTGCAATCTTTTGTTTTCAGGTCGTCTTCTTCTTCTTCCGTGGCCACTGCATTAGGCTGCAGCATAAACTGTATGCCAAAACTAATTGCACCATCCCGAGCCTGTCAGCAAGAGAACCCATCTTTACGTACAAGTTTGAGGCCGGAGATTCCGAGTTTTGGAACCAGTTTAGCCCGGAATTCAGCTGCGCTGGAGTCGGAGCCGTGAGGAATGTTATAACCCGAAAGGGCTGTTGTTACCTCACTACAATGCAGCACCTCAGCTCATGTATATAGCCCAAGGCAAGTCCTAATTCCCTCTCTCTCCTTCGGTGAAAACGTCACGCCGCTTTTTCTCGTTTTCTTTCTGGGCCTGTTTCAATGCGTTGGAATAAAAATGATGTTTGATCAGCTTAAGCTCGTGCAGGGTAAGATCATTGAACAAAGGATTAGAGTAAAATCTCGTTAAATTAATAACGTCAAAAATTAATAATGTCAAAGGCCAACGGAGATTATTATTTTAAGTGCTTATTAATCTATAGAATGTTAATTTTGACCAGTTTTTCTACAGAGTCAAATCAAACTTATGTGTGAGGCCCCTATTTGACTATATAGAAATCACTGTATATTGACACGCGTCAGGATTAAAGTATTTTATTCTTAATCAAGATTATTGATTAATCAAATATTCAATGTCCTACCCCTCAAATTCTGTGCTCGGGAATATTCAAAATATAGGGTACTTTATAACAATCAAGAACTTCCATATATTCAAAGGCTCATATATCGTAATGTTCTTATTTGTCCAATAAGAAACAAGGTAGAGTAAGGTACTCCTAAAATATCAGAATTTTTGTTCATATTTGAGGCACTTTAAAATTTTAGATGTTGGACCTCTTATTTTTTAGCTAACTTTATGAAAGTAAGAAACCTCTATATGACAATATGATGTGAAGAATGATAGGTTTGAGAAAATGTATAGACATGTGATCTCTGTTTTACCGGTCGAGGTATTAGTACCTTATATATAGCTCAATTTGTTAAAAGTAGCCCAGGTATTTTGAGCATTAATCTTTACTTTTTTTATTTAAATTTTGGTTCAAATGTTGTTTTGGCTAACTTAGGTATGAAGTGCATTGTCTTTCGAAATAATGTTTACTGCAGGAAGGGGAGCATATGGGATTGTAATACCAGGTTGTGCTGAGACCTATGAATCAGAAATCAGGTCAGGATCCAGTCGATTTACGGATCGACATCAAAAGGTTAGGCAATTCAAAGAGGGTGATCTTATGGCATTGCCAGGTGGTTTAACCATTTGGCTCTACAATAATGGAGAGGTACCAGTCATCACCGTCTCACTATTTGACGTTGCCAACGAAGCCAACCAGCTTGATCAAACATTTAGGGTAAGAACTGCCCTGACATTCCGTAACTAGACAATACTAAACATTAATAACTACTAAATATTAGGAACTGTCAGCTAGGCACTTCATTACACGACGCTCTTCCGATCTGAAAACTTCTAAAACTGAATATCTTTGATCATTATACTGTCTAGTCATGTTCAGAACAAAATAAAAATACTAAACATGTGAAATCATGGCTTCTATATGTGTAATTGGAATGTTATTCATTTAAGGATTTGTTTAAAAAAATGAAAAATTTTAGATATTCTTCTTGGCTGGGAATTATCCAACACTTGGACAAGGGAAGGGAAAGGAGCTGCAGCCCCAACAAGAAGGTGGTCTTGGCAACATATTCACAAGCTTTAGTGATGAAATGCTGGCTGATTCCTTCAATGTAGATCTAGAAACAGGTAGTAAAGTTAAAGGAAAAGGGGATCACAGGGGCCGAATCGTTTATGCAAAGAACTTTATGGTTGATCTCCCACGAGAGGAAGAAGAAGAAGAAGAAGAAGAAGAAGAAGAAGAAGAAGAAGAAGAAGAAGAAGAAGAAGAAAGAGGAGCAAATGGTTCGGAGGAAACTCTCTGCACCATAAAGCTTAGAGAGAACTTGGCGAGCTCCAGCCATGTCGATATCTACAACCCCCAAAGTGGGCATATTAGCACACTCAACAGCCATAAGCTCCCCATTCTTAAGTCCTTTGACCTTAGCGCCGAAAGAGGAGTCATGCACAAGGTATATTCTTGAATTTTATCTAATACCATGTCCTAAACATATGCCAATATTTATAGCGTGCCCTAGTGGGCCATGTCTCATGCTACATTCTTAAAAAATTATCTAATATGCTGCTGGCAAATCTTGTACGTAGAGTATAAAAACTAATTTTGTAACATGTCTATCTCACACAGAACGCAATAATGGCACCACATTGGCACGGGACTGCCCATTCCATGATCTACATTACAAAAGGAAGTAGTTGGTTCCAAGTGTCCAACCGTCGAGGGCAACTTGTGTTTGATGGTGAAGTAAAGAAGGGGCAAATCATCATAATACCACAAGACTTTGTTGTGCTAAAGAAAGCCGGCGAACAAGGCTGCGAATGGGTGGCTTTCAAGACTAACGACAACGCTATGACCACCCTACTTGCGGGGCCTTTGTCAGCCTTCCACGCCATGCCGGTGGAAGTTCTGATGAATTCGTATCAAATTTCAAGAAGTCAAGCTATGCAACTGAAGTATAATAGAGAAGAAGTGGCCCTGTTTAGTCCTAAACCTAGGCCAGAGGCAGTGAGTGAAGCTTGAATTTGGCTTCAATGAATGTGAATTGAATCTTTACTGTAAAATAATGTTTCTTTCAGTGTGGATTGTGGATTATACATAAATAAAGTCCTGTTTTGTTGCTTATAATTGATTTCCCCTCCAATTTTTAAAAGATGTCTTCCATTCTAACTATAACTGGGTATTAGACTTCAACATTAAGTTGAAGCACAGATCTAAACGAGCAATTTCTAGTATATAGAAATTTCCGATTCCTCGTCAAAATTTCTGTCTTTGTCGGAGTAAACAAGAAACTTAGTATTTTGGACTACAAGATGTTAATTAAACAGTGCCAGGTTATTAGATTTTTTTTATTATAAATAAAAATAAGTAATGTCAAAGGAAAGGTTAAACTCTTAAATAATGCCAAATTGTGTTAGTTTTATTTTTTCAGTTTTGTTTACCTTTCCCTTATTATTCTAGTTGTATAGCCAATAACAACTATTTGACTAATATATGATGTAAAAAGGCCGGCATGATTCTTAACACACTTTGAAGATGAGAAAAATGCTTGTTCCAATAGGTCCGAACTTCTCGTATTTGCGCATTAATTTAATTCGTAAAGAAAGTTTTCAAGCGTCAAATGCATGCTTGTGGTTATCATGGAAATGAATATTTGATTTTTTCTCTGATCACATACATATTTAGGGCTAATTGGGTATCTAGGCTTTCACCGTTATAGTAAGCAAGAGTGAAGATTTCAGAGTGATTTAATTAAAAAAATTGACATTTTTCTTTTCTTTTCTTTCTTTTTTCTAATAGAGAAGATTTTCTGAAACGTTTGGATCTTTATTGTTAGGAAACAAACATTCCAATCTCAATATAAAAGCGTTAAATATTTAGAGATATTCAAACACTAGAGGTTTCGTATCAGCGACACTTGATGAGCATTTTGAACCTCGATTGTGAAGAAACAAAAATCAAGGACCTCAATATGAAAAGATTCCAAGATTAGGGACTTCTAATGCTATTAAATGAGCATGATCCCTTACATCAGGCGGGTTACGTGGCGTTCCATCCTCCATCTGTCTAACGACGTCGTGCTGACAATAAAAAACCAGTCGTGGAAATATCAAATATTTCTCTGTTAATATCAAAACTTCACCCATAAATACCAGTCGCTCTCCGTATTGTCGCTACACTCTTTACCACTAAAAACCCCTCAAAAAGCACTCTCGATTCCATTGTGTTCCAGATCTGATCTCATACAAATATGGCAAAAGATCCAGTGCGTGTCCTCGTCACCGGTGCCGCAGGTAAATCGGAAACTATTTTATACTCGTTGCACAAAAAGCCAACGTTCATCTCGAGACCTAAGTTTGCTTTCGGCTTTTTTCCTCCAGTTAACTGTTAAATATCATTTGATCAATGTTTTCTGTATACTATTTCTGTAGATCTGTAGTTGTTATCATGAGTTTTGATATTACTGTTATTTATATTGGATAAAAAAATGTTTTAGATTAATGCGTAGTATTATTTCAAATTGATCTTGTGGTCGTGACTATTATGAAGTAATCCAATATTTAGAAGCCTTGTTTTGTTTTATTTTCTGTACAGATTTTCAGGTCTTATAGCCCATAATATTTTCTTTATGCAATAAGGATTTATGATTGTGCATAGCTTCGTTCTATTCAACTTGCGATGGTTTGACTATAATACAGTTACTTTTATCAAGCATAGAAATTTTATGTTCTTTTGATTGAAAGTATAGAATTGTTCTATCTGAATATTGTATTGTGAATTTGTGATGTAACATTTTGATTAATAATATATAAAGATGGCGTGGATAACTGAAGAATTAATTTTAGAAGTCAGAACTTGCACTCAATTTGTTTATGGTATGATACTTACCTCGGGTTTATGAGGCATTAAATTGGGGTTTTGGTGCATTAAAGTCACTTTTATTTTTTATTACTGAAATTTAATGATTGTACTATGCTGAAGTATTGGTCTTTAAGTAGTGACTTGATCTTGTTAAGTGGTGAAATTTAATAAATTATTACTAATAATTAATTAAGTGGTGACATGATCTTGTTTTTCCATTTTGTCATTTTGGATTGGTCTTTGGTAGCATCGGAAGTCCGTAAAATTGCGATGAGGTCGTATTTATTGGTTTTTTATACTTCTTGGCAATTTGAAATTTATCATGGGTACTTAAAAAGATGAGGAAATTTGAATTGCATACTTTGAGTTCTGTTGTGCACAGGAAAATAAACAGAAGAGGCTTTGTTGTTACAGTTGGTAATATGCATAACCCATTAGACAATGTGAGTATCGGTAAAAGAATTAAACTATGCTCATGGGCAAAGGACTCCTGAAAACTTTTTCGAAGAAAAAGTTGAGTAGTTGACCAAATTCTAGGGGACGTGACTTCTGCAGTTGTATGTTAGTGACCAAAGTTTTTATTGAAGTATCTGAATGAAATGTTAATTTTCTGAAGTACTGCTTTTTTCGGAAATTAGATCTATTTTAGCTGGAGTATCAGATTGACTAGAGCTTGCTGATTTCTGCAGGACAAATTGGATATGCTCTTGTTCCCATGATTGCTAGGGGAGTGATGTTGGGCCCCGACCAGCCTGTCATTCTCCACATGCTAGATATTCCACCTGCTGCGGAAGCACTTAATGGAGTTAAAATGGAATTGGTTGATGCTGCATTCCCTCTTCTCAAAGGTTAGTAAGTTCACTCGTGATTAGCGAATACAGAGGTCTATTCATTTTCTTGGACTCTTTAGATGCCAAAATGTGGCCAATAAATCATTAACTTAAATCTTTCTACTATAATATTTGAATCAGGTGTTGTTGCGACAACTGATGCTGTTGAAGCATGCACTGGAGTCAATATTGCAGTGATGGTCGGTGGATTCCCCAGGAAAGAAGGCATGGAGAGAAAAGATGTGATGTCAAAGAATGTATCCATCTACAAGTCTCAGGCTTCAGCTCTTGAGAAACATGCTGCTGCTAACTGCAAGGTGATTGGCTTACTGTAAACTAATTGTTATGGCCTTTTTACATAAGTGTCACATTATACTTGTTTGCTGATCATAAAATCTTCTTCAATCTTAGAAAATAAATTTTAATAATGTTCACATACAGCAGAAAGCATGTGACCTTTGGCAATTTAAAACTCTGTAGCTGGATATTTTGTGCTTCACCCAGGAGTATCACTTCTCATTTTGCCGTTTGTTCTACTTTCAGGTTTTGGTTGTTGCTAACCCTGCCAACACAAATGCATTGATCCTCAAAGAGTTTGCACCATCTATTCCTGAGAAGAATATTACTTGTCTGACTAGATTAGACCATAACAGGGCTCTTGGACAAATATCAGAGAGATTGAATGTTCAAGTGTCTGATGTTAAAAATGTTATTATTTGGGGAAATCACTCCTCAACACAGTATCCTGATGTCAACCATGCAACTGTGAAAACTCCAGCCGGAGAGAAACCCGTCCGCGAGCTTGTTGGCAATGACGAATGGTACAAGGCGTTGTTTAAAACCTCACTTTTTAGTTCTATTGAATTATTATTGCTAAGAGTTTCCTTTGAAATGGTTGTCTTTTATGAGATCTCACTTTATAGCTTCAAATTTTACCGTTTGCATGGCTTCTGAAATTAAAATTGGCTTCTTGCTAGGTTAAAAGGCGAGTTCATAACTACTGTCCAGCAACGAGGTGCTGCAATCATCAAAGCTAGAAAGCTTTCTAGTGCTCTTTCTGCTGCTAGTTCTGCTTGTGACCATATCCGTGATTGGTTCCTTGGAACTCCTGAGGTTGACCTTTCCCTGGTTGTTCTGTTGATTATTGTATTAGACCCAGACTTAAATGCTCATATGAGTTTTTGCTTTTTGTTGTGAAATATTCCAGGGTACTTGGGTGTCTATGGGTGTCTACTCTGATGGCTCTTACAATGTCCCACCAGGCCTAATCTATTCCTTCCCAGTTACCTGCAAAAATGGAGAATGGTCTATTGTTCAAGGTGAGAATCTTGCTTAAACAAAAATGTATCTCCAGGCTATTAATTGTGTAGCGTATGAATAATCTTAAAAATTGAAATGTGTGGTATGTGATTTTTTCTGCAATCCATTCTTAGCAAAGCAATAGTAATGATGAGTTCACAGTTTGTGTGTCATTACCTTTCTTTTATAATTGAGTGGTTTCTCTTGGATTTTAAATTTTAACAGCTTCTCCCAAGTCTTTTGCTGCAAGGCTTTATTCTGACATCTGTTTTTTGTATCATCCTGGATTGAGTTCGAACAGGACCACATATAGATCCCCTGAGTAACTCATTCTCGTTCTGAATGGAAATGATATATATATTTTTTTAATTTTATTTTTATTTTTTTGGTGAAAGGAAATGAAAATGAAATTTGATCGGGCTTGTCTCAATTTTTGTATGGTTTCCACATTATTACAGGACTTTCTATTGATGAGTTCTCAAGGAACAAGTTGGACTTGACCGCAAAAGAGCTCAGTGAGGAGAAAGAACTTGCATACTCATGTCTCTCCTAAGTTTTCCGGTTCAAGGTGCGAAAGGAGAGTATTCTGCAATGTGTGGAAATTACGGTAGCTTCCGTTTCGAATAATTCCATTGTCGACCAATGGATGAGCTACTTTTATAGATCTCACTTCCTTTCTACTAAGATTTTGTTTTGAGGATATTGAAAATTTAGAAGACCTTGCCGTCGAGGTCAGATTTATCCGTTTTGTGCTATTGATGAAAGATTTGAGAGCAATTTTCTAGTTGAGAAATGATTTCTCTTGCCTCTTTATCAGTCATCAAATTTTACCATTTTGTGTATGTGCTTTTGGTGTCTGGACGTTCGTTTCCGGGAAGTGATTTTCCAGCTAGAATCGTCATTTGATTGTTCGTTAGACTGCAAAGTATTTGGCTTTAACAATTGAAAAGAAGTTGACAGAGGAAGATGAACTGGATGTTTGAGAATAACCTGGTTAACCTTACCTCACCGTGAAATTTACTTTTGTCTGGACAAGATCCAATAGCAATTTGTTTAAGTAGATTTGTGGTGAGGGTGGGAGGAATCATTTCTAGACCTTTTAATTCGTCCTCTTCATCTGAAGGGGATAAAGTTCTCCGTCTTATTATGTATCTTACATGGCAAACAAGAAAGAATAATGTTAAAGATTGGGTAATTTTCATATATCGTCCCCAATTTTTGATTTAGAATCATTTAGATCCTTAATTTTTTTTTAGCATGTTGGGTCATCAAATTTATATAAATACGCATAAAAGGTCTATCTTAACAGAATTTATGTAAAATTCTGTTAACTCAATGGCCAAATTATCTTAATACTTTTACCCTTTAAATTTGAAAAAAGCAAAAGGAATTTAAAAATTTTAAAAATATATAAAAAAATAAAAAATAAAAATAAAACTGAAAGGGGGGAGGCCCCTCCTCTTACTGCCATTTTTTGCAGTGCCGGAAATGGCAGAAAATGGAAAGGAGTCTCCCCCTATTTTTTCTGCTATTTCCAGCAAAAAATGGGGAGAGACCCCCCCATTCTTCTGCTGGAAATGGGGGGAGTCTCTGCCCACCCCCTACCATTTTTCTGTCATTTCCGAGAGAAAAATCTCACCCCCCCATTATTCTACCATTTGTGGTAGAAAAATGGGGGGAGTCTCACCCTATTTTTTCTGCCGACAGAAAAAATGGGGAGACTCCCCCCTTTTTCTGCTGCCGAAAATGACAGCAAGTTTGTTGCAGGAAATGGCAATGAGAAGAGGGTCTCCCCCTTTCAGTTTCATCTTTTTATATATTTTTAAAACTTTTAAACTCTTTTTGTTTTTTTAGAATTTAAAGGGTAAAGATATTGAAGTAATTTGGCGAATGAGTTAACCTAATGGGCCGCCCTAATTTTTTGGCAGATCGCTGGACATGCAAATTTCTTTGCGGAGAGGGGCGGGATCGGGCCGACTCAAGCTCGCCTAGTGGTCACAAAAATGATCTATTCCTAGTTGTCATCTGTTTGTGTAAAATATATGTTTGAAATTCGCAAGTGTACGGGTAGAACAAGTAATCAAGTGGACAATGAATTCGAGTGATCGCTTTACGATGAAAGATTCAAGTACTGAATATTCAATTCACGCTCTAATTGAAATAATCGTAACTTGGAAGTTTGTTTTGTTAAAAGGTGAATAAATAAATTAAAACAAAGATCAAATAAATTAAGAAAAATAAATTATTTTAGAATGTTTTCTTTAAGATTTATGTGAATTTGGATTCACAACTTCACCACCATTGATTCTCCTAGTTACTCATTCATTGATTAAATCAAAAACTAATTCTAGTTAACGATCAAGTTCACGCAATTAATCAACTGCCCCTCTCGAAACTAGTTAATCATACTCAATTACACTCCATCACCTATCTCTAAGTGAGCGCGTTAACAACCATCTTAAGTGCATTAAATAACAAGAACTCATGCAAAATTCCTGAAGTTCAATTCATGGTATTACACTAACCACAAGAACATCTCTTTGTCTTGTCTAAATTAATCTCCTTTATCGCCTAATTTAGTTCATGTATTCCTCTCTCAAGTTTAATACAAACTAATAAACATTCACAAATTCGCGCTCCAAATAAGTAAAAGCCAAACAAAACAACGATAAAGAATTAACTAGAAACACATCTTAGGTATTGAATAAAAAAACAAACAATTAGGGTTCACAATAGGACTACATCGTCTGTCTCAAGAAAAGAAATTTAGTTACTCATTGATCTGATAGAATTAAGCACAAGAGAGTAATAATACATAACCTGGTTCTGAGGAATAAGGATGGAGAAAAAGAGTATTGCACCAATAACTTTAATCTTGAACTTCTCTTCAAAATCCGAATCCAAACTTTAATAATAATCCCGAGAAAACTAAGTATTTTAATGTAAAAGTAAATGTATATGAATGTCCTCAATTGAGAACTAGTATAGCCTATTTATTATAAGAGGCTCACAAACCCTAAAAAGTTCTTAAAAATCGTAAAATAAACCTACTAAACTAAAAATTTGACATAATAAAGGAAAATATAAAATTTATACCGACTGGTCATTGCCGGCGCATTGAAGTAAGTGAACACTTTACCAGTTCTTTCTTTGCACTAGCAATCAGGCATCATTGCGTCCACAATGCTCTAATTTGCTCTTTGAACTTCATTTTTTGGACAGGCGATTGCAGCTTTTTATTGCGGCTGCAATGTGTAATTTTTCAAGGCAGCGATGGGTTGCAATGACCATTTCGTTGCACCCGCAACCAACTTTTAGCTATCTGAATCTTGATTTGTGATAGATATCGCTCATTCAATGCGTCTGCAATGCCTTCTACATTGCGCCCGCAATGAACAAACTTCAAACCCATCTTCCTTTTGATCTTCTATCTTTTTTCTTGATGATTTTTGGTCCCCAAGCTCCAGAATGTTTGCAACACTAGTCTAAAACTATCCCAAACATGCAACTTCGACCACGCAAGTCACTTGTTTGCACTCCTTCTTGAACTATAACCTAAAAATTAACAAATCAACACCAAAATAAGCACTTTTAACTAATAATTAAAACACTTAAACACAACTTGAAGTACTTAATGGATATAAACAATACACTCATCATCATCCCACAATTGTTGACAATTCATCATCGGGAAATGATAGTTTCCATGTATGGCTATTTATTTCTATACTTGTGTAAATGAATGAATGGTGAGATTATCCCGTCATATATACATGTGGCGGGAGATTGTTGAGATAACTGTGTGAGTCTCATTCTCACATACACAGGGCCACTGTGTAGGTTTTTCCAATAATTTCCAGCCACATTACATCTGGTGGGAGATTATTACTTCCTAAACCATAGATCCATCTCCATTCAAGTCATCATAGATAAACATAACTATTATTTGAAGAGATTGTAGGAGAACCATATTCAATATATAGAAATTCATATATTAGTAGGATCAAGGGGTTAGCCCACGTGATTAAGGGTCTAACTCCTTATCGTGATTATCCGATTTTGAATCCCCACAATCCTCCCTCTTCCATCCCCTTGGTACCAAAAAAAAAAAAAAGAAATTCATATATTAATCTCACGTGTCTAATATGTGAAATGGTAAAATGAATCTCATAATTTTTTTTTGCTTTTTGAGTTGATTATTACTAGTTAGTCATGTGTGTAGCATGCATAGGACTTCTAAGAATTTGGTTTTGGGCAAATAATACAAGGGGTGTCTTGAAATATATAAAGGTACTGTACACACTTTTCAAAATTGAGGTGCATGATGGTTTTTTTTTTTTTTTTTGAAAAATCAAGTGTTTCAATTGTTTTTGCAACACAAGAATCACAACTCGCTAAAACATGAGTCACAAAAAAAAAACTCGCTAAAACACCAAGTCACACCAAAACAACTTGTCGAAACACCGAATCACACAAAAAACAACTTGGTGTTTACAACAAAAACAACTTAAATAAATCACAGCTCTAAAACACTGACTCGCAACAAAAACAACTCGCCTAAAAATCTTGTCAAATTAAACAGAACTCGCCAAAATACCGAGTCACATTAAAACAACTCGCCAAAACACTGAGTCACAACAAAAACAACTCAAATTAAACACAACACCAAAACACCAAATCAAATTAAACACAATACTAAAACACCGAATCACAACAAAAACAACTCGTCAAAACATACAGTTACAATAAAAATAACACACCAAAACATCAAGTCACCATAACACAACAATTCGACGGAACAATTCAGTCACAACAACACAACTATCACAATTCAGTGGAACAACCGAGTCACAACAAAACAATCGAGTCACCACCGACCTCCCATCACGACTCCACAGCGACCACCACTGCTACCATCGCGACCTCAGATCCACCGAACTGCCTCTGACCTCCTACGCGACCCCATCGTGACCACCACCGCTACCATCGTGATTCGCGACCTCAGATCCACTGAACCCATGCCTTGGCTATTCTTTCCCAGGCTTTTGGTTCGTAGATCGGCTGCCTCCGGTGGTGGCTAAGATGGCCTGGTTCGGGACAGCGACAGCGTGGAACCATGAACCAGGAAGATGGCTGGTTTGGCAACACAGCAAGGAACTAGGAACCAGGAAGCCGCCCTACGACAGCCAATGGTGGCTAAGATGGCTGGGTTTAGGACGCCTTGATAGGGAGAGTTAATCGGTGGAAGGCCACCAACCAATAACAGCCAAACTAGCTGATTACCCATCCACCACCAAAGATTGGCTATCGGTGCTTGGATGCATGGGTGGGGGCTGGGTGGGTGGCATACCTGATTTTTCAAAAAAAGACCATCACTTCCTGACTTTTACAGTGAGGCCCCCGAACTACCTGAATTATCTAATTAACATATAATATAATAGAGAAAAAAGGTGGGGTTGATGAAAAAGGTCAATGACTAGATAAATGGGGACGTGTCCCCCCCTCCCAAAAAAACCACACGCAAAAAAAAAAAAAAAAAAAAAAAGATGGTCGGAATAGATTTTAATAGTGATATATATTTTTAATGTGTCTTTTTTAGAAAGTTTACGGAATGATTTTGTCAGAAGGAGTCGCGTCCTCTAAAAATCAATCCCTAAACTTTGGCCTTATTTTTTTAATGTTTTAAGGGTGATCCGTGATCTCACTTGAGCTTTTTATGGGACGTCAACGCATGCTAAACATTTTTTATGTATCACGTTGGTGTAAGCGATTTTGAAAAATATTGACAATGGGCATAGGTAGACAAATGTTTTTAACACCGTTTCAGAAAAGTAAAAGGAAATTTTAATATCCGCATGGATGTGGTCACGGTTACCATATGAGTTTTAGAAAGTTTTTACATAGCAATAGATTTCTAGTCTATGAATGAATGTGAGCCATTACTTTATTCAAAGTAGAAAAGTAAAGCATAATAAATATCTAAAATCTAATGTCCCAATGCAATGAATGAATTCCTAAGTCCTAGAGAGTACGGTGATCCTGATTTTGTTTGGTTGGTGATTTTCTTCATAAATTTGTGTATTTTTATTTTTTTTCTTTTGGAGTTTTATTTGATTTCCCTTTTTGATTGGGAAATTTTGTTTGAAATTGATAGTAAATTAACTCACAAACCCGTTTGAACCGCTTTAAAATAATCCTACAATAATAATGTTGATCCCTTTGTAGAAGAGCTTCTTAACAATAGTGATCTTTTGAAGCAACACTCGTATAATTTGGAGAAGCATAAACAATCTCGAACATATACTATAACTTATTAAAGATGTTAAAAAAATGTGAAAATGATCAAGAACCCATTGTAAAAAAAAGTATTCACGGGCATATATATGATAGTGGCTACTACTCTTAAAGGCGTTATTCTTTTAAGATAAATTCTCAAATTTTAATATATGGTGTTAAAGCACGTTTAATTTCACAGAGCATTTCAATTTGATTAAAACACAAAATGAATAAGTAGATTTCAAGATTAGCATGTTCCAAGAGCCACCATTTTGTAACAATATTTTTAACAGATGGATCAGATGTAACTATAATAATACAGTTATTATTCATCATAATTTCATACTAATTAATTCTTTATTCAGTCCATTTGAATTTGTTGCTTAGTGGAAACGGTATAGACAAGTTTTATCCAATGTTGTTAAAGGCTGCTTACACTTTCAGGTAACTTTCTTCATATTGACCAAAGCAATGTATTAAAAAATGCTAAGAAATTAATTATAATCTTATCCCTTTTCTTTTGAATAAAAGGTAGGTGTATTCAAATGAAGAATTTTATTTTACCCACGCATATATGTTATTATATATGAGTGTAACACATGATACACGTCTAGGCTATAAGTGTGGGGTGCTTGTAACTTAAATGTTTGACACATATACACGCATGCATAATATCATGCATGTGTGTAGGCAAAATAAAATTCTTCGTATTCAAACCTCCCATTGAATTTAAGTGGACGCCTAAAAATCGTACCGATCAAAACTCATATGGTGTTTTCTCATTAATAATAATAATAATGCAGTAGTTAAGATATTTACATTTCGGGTGGGAGGTCTTGAGTTCGAACTGCACCCTTCCCTCCCCTGAGTCTAGTAGCAGAGCCAGGATTTTGTGTCAGCTCGGTCATATTTTCTATGTTTTGTAAAATTTCATTATTACTATTTAATCATTCCATATCTCAACTCTCTAGTGTTAATAAGAATAAAAACTACATTTTGCATCTCTACAATCATAACTTAAATTGAGTGTACAAGTTAAGGAAAATTTTTTTTCTTCTTTTAACACAAGTTAAAGAAATTTTTTCTGTTA
The DNA here is from genome assembly GCA_963692815.1 of Nyctanthes arbor-tristis. Lineage (NCBI taxonomy): Eukaryota > Viridiplantae > Streptophyta > Magnoliopsida > Lamiales > Oleaceae > Nyctanthes > Nyctanthes arbor-tristis. The sequence goes on from CAVNYN010186351.1 coordinate 22,419, forward strand.
ATAATATATTATTATAAATCTATTAGCTTAAATTACGCAAACTTAAATTTAAAAAAAATATATCAAAATTGAAAATAGCACAGAAGTCAAATTTGTAAAGACAAGAAAAAGAATCTTCAAAATTGAAAACTTCCTATCAAAATTGAAAACTTCCTCAGCAATTGGGCCAAACAGTTTCGAGCCCATAGCATCAACGTCACTATTTAATAAGGGATTTTTATATGAAAGTTGTTATATTTATCACAAATTAAAAAAATATTTTTAATTATAACTATTTTTGTCTTGAGAGTAGTTATTGAAAATAAATTGTAAAAATACTTATTGAATTCTCAGTTGTAATTTGTTACACTGACCGTATCTTTTCAAATAAAATAGCTCAACATTTAAAAATTAAAATAAGTATTGGTCTAATTACTAGGGTAAATGAGAGTGTGTTGGCTAATTTCTACATTTAATAAAGAAAACAAAATAAGGGCAATCATGTAATTTCACATGAAATCATCATCTTCCTCCTTACGCTTGGCCCTTTTTCCCGCTCTCCTGACTTTTCTCTATGAATCCATGGCGGCCGAAAGCTTTCAAGCCCTAAAAAATTTCCTCTCAATACAGTGCGATCACCTGACTGCACTAGTCTTACTATAGCTCCGCCCCTGCCTGGGTCCCATCCCTAGATCGGAAGAGCGTTTTTGTATAAAATAATAATAATATTTCCAACTTTGACTAATTGGAGTATGATTTTCTGGTGAGATGCAAAGTACTTTCATGTTTCATAAAATTCTCACGTCTATAAAGACATGCTCATCTTTGCATCTAACAGATTAAACAGACATCTACCAATATTATATTTATTTTTGTCATGTCTATTTAAGCGCGGACACTCGTACATTTTTTGGGAAATTTCTTGTGGTACTCAAATCCTTATTCCTTTTCTTGTTGCGTTTGAGTTAGTGGCATACGAGACGGTCCAAGGGATGGTTTCACAAAAAATAAAAAATAAAAAAAGGAGGAAGGGATAGCCGAAAGGCCCGAAACTTGAAGACTCTTAGCGGAAATACGTTGTTTTTAAAATATTTTTTTTAACAAAGCATTAAAAATAAAAAAAAGAGTTCTTTTTTTTTTATGGTAAAAGTAGCTGGGATCGGGGTGAGCATCCCCTAGTGTTCTTAAATGATCTCATAGGTACGAAATTTTTCAAGGAGAGCATACCTCAATCTCCTAACCCCCAATCATATGTAGCCACGTGATAATTTTTACTATGTAAGAAGAGAGGTAAGCTCTTTATAGCCGGACCGTCATAGGTACTCCTTTCGTCCCATAAAGATATTCCTCATTTCTTTTTATATCCGTCTCAAATTATATTTATCTTTCCTTAATTAAATTTTTAGTTTTCTAATATACTCTTTTTCTAATATACCTTTATTTCTAGTACATAGAAATCAACCATAAAGAATAAATAAAGTGAAATATTAATTAAACTAAATGGTATATTAAAAAATATATTCTTAAATTGTATATTTCTAATGACATTAATTAAGTTTTCTTAATTTGTGTAAAAAATTAAAGGGGAATATCTTTGTAGGACGGAGGGAGTATAAGAACATCCACATTAGTAGTGCTAAATTTAACTATTCATTTAAGCAAAAAATAAAATTTTTAGTGATTGTTAAAGGACACCTAAGCAAGTTAAATTTAGGTATTAATTTGTGCGACATTGATGATTCTAACTAAGAGTGTTAAATTTAATCATCAATTTAATAGTCAAATGATAAACCAATCCCAATTTAATTAAAATAAAAGAGAAAAAATATAATATAAAAGCGATAAGTTTATTATTAACTTTAACAATAAAGCTAACAACTTATTAAATTAAATACTTTTAGTAACTACTTTAACATCACCAATGTAAGTTATTTACTTATTTTTTAAATTATTAACTAACAACTTTACTAATAACTTATTTTAACACACGTATATGCTCTAAGATGACAATACACAGATGAGATATACAACTACTTTTTACCAAATTGTCAGCTGAAAAGACGTGGCCAATTAAACATGATTTTACGCAATACCATTGAGCATACAATTCTCATTAAAATTACACAAAGTAATGGTGCCATTAAGAAAACGTAAACTTGACTAACCATCATGGGTAAAAAGTTAGATCCAAAATTAACTACTATTATGTGTCCCTGCCTCTTTCTTTCTTTTTTTTTTTCCTCTACTTTCTAACCTCATTCTAAATGTGTACAACACAAATTTCCTAGTCAAAGATCCAATTTGATGACAACGTCCACTCATATTTTGTGAAGAGAAAATCTTTGATTAAAATCCTCAATACCACATTCTTGATTTCTGCTAAGTTTTGTCAATGAAAAGGATTCCATTATTTGGAAAATCAGCATCCCATGATTGAAAAATCCTGTCCTAAAGATAATTACAACAAAAGATACCATTCAAAACTCTGGTAAATCAGGCATGTCTCCAGCTATAAGGAAAATGTTGTACCAAAAGTCTATGTTATCATCAACCTCCAAATTCCCGGCATCGATTTCCAAGGGCAACGAAGGGAATTCGAATTTAACTTCGTTGTTCTCAGCCTGGATGTTTGACGATTGCATATTGTGTGGATTAGTAGTGTCCGTAGAGAGCTTGTCACACCAAAAACTTTCATCGATCTGAGGAAAATAATCAGACGAATAGTCCATCTCTTCGTGCTTAGTAACCGTTTTATCGGACAAATCCGTTACCGATGACATCTCACTGGAGGATTGTTGTGGACTATTGATCACAGGCAAATTGGGAATTTCCTCAGAATCACATTTTTGAATAATGTTTGATGAGTGTCCCTTCGAGTCCTCAGAAGCCTTTTGCTTCATGTCTTTTAGCCTTTTCTTCAAGTGGGTGTGCCAAACATTTTTTATTTCATTGTCTGTTCTACCAGGCAATCTTCCTGCAATAGCAGACCATCTGAAACACACAAAAATTTGGAAATTTCCTGTCAATATTTGCCCGAATCCAGCGATTTTCGACTAAACTAATATGGGATTATCGAAAATAAATCGAGTCTTGACAAGATTTAATTATTCAGACATGAAATCCTAAGGAGATGCAGATGATGCCGTGCATAGATGTCTGTATCAGTCATTTAATGATTTTATTATAGATTAATTAAGAATCTTTTTAGCTAATCTCGATTATTCCAATGACATCAGACCCGTGATTAAAAAAAAAAAACATGTCTACATATTCGGATTCTTCACCTCAAATAATTGCAAGATTTAGAATCAGAGCACAAACGAACACCAGAGTTTGTAGTCAGCATCGACGGATGTGGCTACAAACTAGCTATTATTGCTAGGAGTTTACAAACGAATCTCTCAACGTCTCACAAATGGGTTAAGCTTTAAGAATGAAACTTCGATTTCTTTACAAATGAACCTAACTACGTGGACTAAAACGTTAGAACTAGATAGTCGGGGAAGTTTGTGGTTGGTTTTGTGTTATGATGATTGTGCCGATATAAGGTCGTAATCTTCCTTCCCACAAAGATGATCAACAAAAAGGAATAATGAAAGTGTAATATTCTTACACTGTACTTTTGCTACAATATTAATTAAGATTTCTTAATTTATGTGAAAGATGAAAGTAGACTATCTTTACAGGACGGAGGGAGTAGAAGACCTGGTGGAGCTTAATGTACAGAGCAAGTCTTCACCTTGATTGAATTACATTTTCTCAAAAGTCAGGGAATATGTATTTATTGATAGCTCCTTCAAAAATGGCTTCTTGATGGGTGTGATAAGGTCTTGAAATTATAGCGATGAAGGCATCTCTATAGTTTGCAAAGTATTCAGTTCCAAAACTAAAATATTTTCATTAGACTCAACTCTGCTCGACTTGATAACGGAATATAAAAATGGATATCGATGCACACCTATTTCCGATCATTTCGTGTAGCTTGATAATGGTTTCTTCTTCTTCTGTGGTGAAATTTCCTCTCTTTATATCCGGCCTCAAATAGTTTGTCCACCGGAGCCGGCAACTCTTCCCGCATCTCAGTAGACCTATAAAATTATTAACAAATATTTTGGTAAAGCTTAGTTTAATTTCATTCCAATCTACATTCTTGCGGTATTAGACATGGCTACCGTTGACGTGAGTGACAACAAAATTTCGATTTTTACTTTTCTCGCTTAACATAGACATGTTAGGAAAGGTGCAGAAGAAGATGGACGAGATTTTAACTTCTTTTTCTTGTTTAACATTGTGGACGTCTACACAGAGCGTAATGCGAGAAGTACATACCAGCTTGTTTGGGGAGTGCTCTCCAATTTCCATGGCCATGCTGTTGAATGTAAGAGATCAAAATCAGATCTTCTTCAGGACTCCATGGACCTTTCTTTAGTCCCATCTTCTCACAACAGGGGGCTCTCACCATCTTTTTAGCTTGTTTTTAGCTTTTGCTTAAGATGGGAGTATAAGTTGTTTTTCTCTTTCTACTCTTCCTTTCCTTCTCTCTCTTAATGTGGAATCCTAAAGCTCAAGAGTGGAAGGGTGTGGGTATTTATCAATTATCCTTGAGCTCATTCACACCACAGCCAGCATCTATCTTCAAAAAGTCTCATAGCAATTTCCAGGAAATTGGATCTCTCTCTCTCTCTCTCTCTACCCATGCACTTATTTAATTATAATCCACTTTTAAGTAAAATAATCAGTGCAATGAAGACTTGGTTAAAATATTACTAATTCATCATTTACCTTCAACAACTTGTGATCTTCAATGACTTGAAATTTTCATAGAAGACGGGTTCATACGATGAGATGGACGTGTTCAACTTATAGGACTGTCAAACATCACTTCACGACGAGTTATCAGACATGTAAATATATCTACGTACTAAACGGCATGTTTGGTTTTAGTTCAAACCCTAAACGAGCTCATCATTTGTACAAGTGCTCTGCTTATATTATATACTCTAGCCAATAAGCCAAACCGGACCTTCAACTTCATAGTGGTTAAAAATTGATTTAAGATAAAATTATCTCCTATATGCATATGGTATTCCCTCTGTCCCACAAAGATATTTCTCTTTTATTTTTCACATAGATTAAGAAAACATCATTTAATGTTAATATGTTATTGAAAATGTACAATTTAGCAATATATTTCCTAAGATACCCTTTGATTTATTTATAATTTTACTTTAGTTGTTTTTTTTTTGTTGATTACTATGCACCACAAATGAAGGTATATAAGAAAACTAAAAAAATTAACTTAAGAAAGAGGAATATAATTAATTTGAGACGGATAAAAAGGGAAATAATGATTATACGGGGTATATGTTAATGACCATTTTAATTTTTCATCAGGGGTGGGTCACTCCATTTTAATCCAATTTTTAACTGAATCCCTGTCATTCAAATTGTGTCGTCCATTGAGACCATTATTATATTTTAATGTTCTCACGAAAATTTTCTAGTATCATCTGCAGACTCTACCGCTAAAAAATCCAATAAAAACTATGTAATTGCCCCCTATTTGTGGAGCTACCTGTCTAGCTTGTAGGGCCCTATCAAAGTTAGTCGTTAATTAATACCATAATAGAATTAGTGGATTGTACTAGAAAATTTCTCAATTTAGAAGACTGTTAAATTCTATCGTTAATACTGGAAAATGGGGTTGTTGTTGCATCTAATTATTTTTCTTACTAACTGTGAAAAATGTTCAGATGAAGTGATAAAGTGACAACTGATAAACTCGTTTGGTGTAGTTTTCAAGTCTATGTCTAATACACTATGAAACAGCATACAATGTCCCATGAAAAAAATATATATATATATATATATATACACGCCATACGGTACATGTAATAATCACGTAAGATATTACAGTACATTTATCCACAAATGAATACAGATAAAACTGTCTTTTTTGAAAGTCAGATATCAAATTATCATGTTAATGATCAGTTTGGAATGAGATAGAAGACGAAAGACATTGTCAAAATTACGAGGGCAAAGTACATTTACATAAGCAAGGCACGATGATCAGTCAAAACAGTACCATATTGCAGAAAGAAAAAAACATTTTATTATTTACAATGTTTACTAGCTCTGTCGAAAAAGTCGATTATCAATGTGAAATATCTAATTATATATGGCAATTTATTGTAACGTTATAATCTCGTAAGCTTATATTTTATTTTATTTAATTGTTATTGTTATTGTTATTATTATTATTATTATTAGTATTATTATTATTATTAATGGAAAACAGAGCAAGTTGGTGTTATATTATTCCTCCTCTGAAAAGTCACATGGATTTCTACGTGCCTTCTCAGTTTGTAATCTTTTGCCCTTGTCAATTTTTGTGCATCTCAACTTGCTTGAATATTCTACTTTGAATGTTAGCTCTAAATTAATGTTTTTCAAAATCGGTTCGGCCCGATGGGGTTAAATCGGAAAAGTTAAAAATCATTTTATATAGGCTCACGGTTGAAAACGTAACGGATGAACATTTGCTCCTAATTTAACGTTGACCCGCTGAATCTCAGATCTAAAGATAGAAATCATTCAACGATGATGCGTACTAACATTCGGAATCAAGAAATGAATTCTGAATTTTAATGCCTACGAACATTCTCTTTTGAGTATATTTTAGATTAACTCTCTAAAATCATGACACCTCGCCTATCTAGACTGCTTTTAGAAGGAGACCTTTAAAAAATAGGTAGGAAAAGAATTGCCATAATCAGATTTTCAATCTATCTTATATAAGCGATATCTGTCACGTACTATTGAACCCCTGAATTTTTTTCCCGTCAATACTTATAACATTTAAAAAGACTTTGTTTGGATACCTGGACTGGAATTGGAATATGGAAGAAAGGGCACGTGGGCGTTCACGTGAGGACCAAATATGGTCATAATTATATCCAATTCAATTTTAACATTTATCGTGAGTAAAATTTAATACAATTACATTATATTGCATATATTTGTTTATTTTTTTCTAAAGACAAATAAATTTTCAACGAGTACACATGTGAGGACGTAGTAAAAATTATCTCCCGCCATACCATATGTACTCTGTCATGGCGGGAGATTATTGGAAAAACCTAAATACTATAGGCTCCGTGTACATGGAGGTCTACATAATTATTCTAATAATCTCTCGCCACATGTGCGTATGGCAAAAGATCGTTACTGGAGGATGTAGTCAATGGCAGTCAACACACGAGCTTTCGTTTCATTTTGTACGGTCAATTGCATCAAATCGTTGGTCCATTTTCTCATTGCTTTTGACTTTTAAACGATTGATATTTGTTATTAACTGATGTTTATAATAATAAAAAGAATAAGAAAATTTGAAGAAAGCTCAAAGCTGGAGTGTAAACTCATCTCACTGCCCAACTATGTTGTAAGACTTTGAAAACTTAAATTTTCTATAGAAATAGATCGGACTTTGAGATTAGAGCCCGACAACCAATCATAGAGGGCCACGTGTATTTTAACTCAAAGCCCGACAACCAATCATAGATGGCCATGTGTATTTTAAAATACACGTGGCCCCCTATAATTAGTGGTCGGGCTCCAAATTGAGCGCCTGATATGTTTCTATAGCCGGACTGGTGCTTAGCCATTGCTGGTAGTTTCGTCGAGTCAAATGAGGCGAGCAAGTAGAGACTTGCTATGCCACAACTTGTTTGTCATAATATGAAAATGAAAGAAAAAAAAGCAATCTGTTGTAAGTGAGGCTCAATTTATTGCTCTTTAAAAATTCATTTGCAACACCTTTTTTTTTTTCTTATTTCAATCTAATATTACTTTCTCAATCCAAGTACTCGTGTAAACATGAATTAATTAGTGTTGAGTGAGGATATGTTAATGAAATGATAGAACATCAAATTTTTTTTATTTGTGTTAGTGTATATTGCTTTTGACAGTTGTGATATTGATAAATAAAGAATATTTGAATATTTAAAATATTAATGGAATGTAATATTACATTGTGAAAAATATTGAACCGTTTTGCAATATAACACTGTACATTCTTTCCATTTAATGATGTACCTAATCCACTTTCTGTTTGTGTTTGTGGTGTCAATTTTACGACACGCTTACTGCATTCATTTAGTGACTAATGATTACCTTAATTTTCATTTGACTTTAATTAATTTCAAGAATATATTCAAACACGATCTAATTATATAGACTTAATTTCTTTGGGTACAAATAATATTTTGAAAGAAAAGTAAAAGAAGAAAAAGAATTGAAAAAGGTCAAAGAAATATTTAGGAGCACTTGGTTACCCTTGCTTCAGAGGAGCATCCAAAGAAAGCAAAGAGAAAGTGAGCTCACATTTCATGGCTTTTACCTCTAAATTATATCAAGTTATCAACTATGTACATACCAATATCTGACCTTGAAAAACCAAAATTTCCCAACTCCGTAACATTACAAAGAAACCATTATATATATATATATATATATTAAACAAAAGAACACACATTTTATAGGAGAACGAGTAGTTCCAACATCAGTTCCATTCACACTCACACTTGTTATGCTCTACGTGGGTTGTCTAACCAGAGCACGTCTCATAAGACTTCTGGAGGGATACCCCACATAGGACGTCCAACCAGAGCACGCCACATAAGACGTCAGTTTTTAATTTCTGCTCTTGCTACTTGCGTGAACTTATATATTCGTGTTAATGATATAAATCCAAACATGATATGAGTATCGATATTCATTCATATTCACAAGAAAAGCACCCTTCTGCTCGAGTCGTGGAGCCCTTGAATGACATTGTGATTTGAAAATAACGTCCTACATGTTTTTAAAATTAATTGATCCCAACTTTAACTTTTTGCATGCATGTATAGTGACTGAAGTAGTGTGGTAAGTTCTGTTTAAGTGTGATAATCATAATATAAGTGGAAATTCAGTTTAATCACATACATGATCTTGACTAATATCTTTTCTTCTTTTTGTTATCACTTCTTCTTCTTTTTCCTTTTTTTTTTCTTTTTCTTTTTATATAACAAATCCATCTGAAGTTGAAATGAACCTATAAGCTAAAACTAAATAAAAAAGAAGTGATGTAATTTTGATTATGGTTTCATTTTATCTCTAGTTCACTCAATAAATTCCATATATATTTGAAAATAATGTGATCTTGGGGTCAATGAAGATAGATTTTGCAATGTTTTCCTATTATTTTGATTTTTTTCACTAATAATTTATAGACTTTTTAAGTGTATTATTTAATATGCTATCAAGGCATACGGCAATTATTGTTTGCATTTTCACATTATTTGTTTTATAAAATCACGAGCGCACACACATTAAACTTCAAAAAGCATGTTAAACACACCACCAATCAAAATATATAGACATTTCTTTAACCGTTTAAACGTTTAATTAATCAAACAACTTCAAAAGAATCTTAACAAATAAATATTAGAGAAATAATAATGAAATAAGATGTATAATAATTTTAATATGCATCACATGTATCATGAGATACAAAGCACGCATTTTATCAAAACATTTCTCCTTTTTATATCGTAAATTACTAGACATATTTCTAGTAAGTTCAATAGAATATTCATTATTAAGTATCATTACAAATATTTAAAAAAGTTAAATAAATCAAACAAATACTAAAGTACTTGAAAAATTCTTAATATTGATAATAATGATTTCTTGGAACCTAAGTCAACCAATTGAAACCTTTTCAAAATTTAGTGCCTAAAAGAGTCAATATTTGGGGGCTCCTTTTGCAACTCATATTGTACACAAATTTCAAACTTTTGGGTGAACTTTGGATTTATTGACCCACCTTTGTAATGTAGACAGAGTACTACTTGAAATGATACAGTTTGATGACTTTTTTTATTTTTATTTTTTTAATTTTTGTAAATTTATTGGATTATATATTTTGAAAATATCTTGAGATTAAAATTAATAAAAAACGTGGAGAGTCTATTTACAATTTTACATAAAGGAAGACATTAATGTGGTGCCTTGTTATTAGCATGGCAGATTCCTACATTAACTTTCATTACCTTTGTTATTCACGTACGTTGTATCTTATATTTTTTAATTATCATACGAAATGTGAACAGGTTGAAAAAGAATCTATAAATTTTTGTCTCCTGGCAGAAAAACACCGTTCCAATGATGCCACTTAACCTCTTCCAAATGCAAATTTTTAATCCCTAAAACCATTCTAATTTTGACTGTTTATACTTTATATATCCTTGTAGTCAAGCAGATACAAAACATCCCCAATATATAAATCACTAGATACAAGGAAAATAAATTATTAGTCACAAGTTACACATAAAATAACTTATAAGTTACAAAACACTAATAAAAATAGTTATGTAAAAATCTATTGCAAAGAATGATAACGTCGGCAGGGCAACTAAATACTACAGCCGAAATCAAAATCGGTCAACTTAATGAAAGCAACATTCGTTTTTTCACTTTTTTTTTGCCCGAAGTATTGTTAGTGTTTGTTAATTAATTATTTACACGAGTGTTCGATGTGACTTTATCTTATTTAATATCTTTATTAAAAAAACACACAAGTTGCATGGAATATTTCAACATGTACAGCTAAAATTTTGTTTATAAATTTAAGGTGTTTTCGTCTAAGGAGTTGTTTGAACCTCTTTAATTTTTCTCTTTATAAATTCACTTACTATGATTTGATTGTTGATTTGACAATTACTCAATAATCACCACACATTTCAAACTTCAATTTAATCTCCACCACTCATTTCTACTCATTATAAATTCCTTCTATAAATTGTAAAAATAAAGAGCTTCAAATAAGCTCTAAATTTTCTAAACTAATCAAACATGGTATTATCTTTCATGAAAAATATTTTCCATCTTAAGCAAAAAAAAGTGGAAATTTTCTTTAAAATCAAGGAAAATGAATTCTGAGTAGATGGAAAAACATTTTCAATGAAAAATAAACTTCAATTCCATTTTCACCCTCAATCAAACACGCCCTTAAGTTTTGTTTGAATAAAATAAAAGAAAAAAAGTGATTACGTTGGTTCTGATTCATCATTCTTGACCAATCCACTTTAAAATGCTCAAGTCCAAAATTTGACTGTGTACACCCTTGTTTTTAGACTTCTCTATTTGTCTACATATATTATTATATAATCTATCTATTTTAAATTTAAATATTCATTAGTCATAATTAAAATGATTATTGATGGCTTGGTTATTTTAATTTAATTTAATAAATATTTTATTGATGAAGAATGCTCTAGCTTATGTCGTATACCGATTTCATTAGAACGGCATATATTATATCCCAGTCGTACTCGACTTATATATGAGATAAAGATATCAGAGTATGTCGACGTCATTGCTTGACATATTGGTGTAGCCGGCACTGTTATGACATTCGTGTAGCTTTTTTTTTTTTTTTAATCCCGCTACTAAGTACTTCGACTCGAAAATTCAAACCCGAAGTACATTTTATACCATCAAAACTTTAAGTACAAAGCAAAAGGAGGGAGACATCAAAACCTTACGTCCCACAAAAATTACAAAAGAAATATATAATTATTACATTCAAGACAAATAATGTAAGCCATCCATCTGCCAATTATTCCTAACATTCGGTAATGTAGCTAATGTGACTGCATGTATGTACGCTATAAGTGCTACTCTTCCGTTGTTATTCATTAATTAGTAAGTTTATAATATGTTAAGAATTTGAGTCTCCATTCTAATGTAATGGAACCATGCCATGGGAAATTAGGTCCAACATCCTTGGAAGGAAAGCGTTCAAAGTTCTAGCACTTTGAGCCTTGGGCCGGGCTCATCATGAGATTGGGTCCATTCATCATCGGCTCTGGCCATCGGCATTGCTAGATCGTCAAGTTTGGTCAGATCAAGAGTAACGGTTTGATGTCAAAACGAGAAAATTGATGGTCAGATCAAGAGTAACGGTTTGATGTCAAAACGAGAAAATTGATCGTTTGTTACATTAAATGATTTTCGACCTGAATCTAAATGAATTTTGATGATCATTACTTAAGTTTTTAAAGTTCAAGTTTTGCAACTTTATATATATGTGTGTATATATACACTCACAGCACCCACAAAAAATTAAAAAAAAAAAAAAACATGCATGGCTAGTTTAATCCCTGCCCTCATAGTCTCAACCTCCCTGAGAGGTTGAATAATTGAGTAGTCTATCATGAAAAATTCAAGGTTATTATGTTTGGAGAGATCAAACTCGATGATTCTGGTCCGAAAGCAAGAAAATTGACCATCTAGTATATGCGTTTCGAATTAATAAAGGACTTTGATAATCAGTGTATAAATTTTTTAAATTTGAATAGCACAAACTTTTATTAAGCAATATGCATGGCTCGCGTCATGTATCATATCTCATCATCTCTACCTACCTAATTAAGAAGTTGAATCATCAACTAGTCTAGTATTAGTAAGAATATATATATATACACACATATATATGACATCGTACTTTATTTGAAAAGAAAATAATTTTTGACTGAGAGGTTTAGCAATAAGATAAGATATTGCACAAACTCTTTCTTTAAAGTCACAAGGCTCTGCCATTCACAAGATTGCATTAATTTATGCCCACAAATCTTCTTGGAAAAATCCTAATACTATCCCAATTTTTTGACATTTTAAATTCTACAATCTGAGATTAGTAAATATCTTAATCGCACTACTACGTTTGATCGAGTCTCTCAGTGACTGATTAAATTGAATTAAATAAATGCACGACAAAAGAAATAATAAATAAGTAATTAGTCAGTTGATATCTAAAGTCATAACCTTGATTATAAAATAAAACAGTAAATATTAGGTAGTATTTCATTTGATAAAAATTTTTGGGTACAACTGGAAAGTTTGGATTTTATCTCTCGAAATTACATGAAAGATGATTCAAAATTGTTTAATTTATTTCCATTGTAAAGAAATAAAAACAACTGAAGACCCAAACTTATTTAACTTTATGGACAAAATACAAATTAAACTCGTTTGATGTATTGTAGTTATTTGTCCACTGTTTAACATCAACTAATGATCCGAGACTATCTCTACCTCCTTAATATCTTATATAGATCAAAGAGGAAAGACGATGTGGGGCCTCTTAACAGTAAGGGGTCATGTGATTGGTTCATATAGATTGTCTGATTCCTTCTCGACATTCTTCTTGTTCTTATTCTCAAATTTTCATTGATTAACACATCATTTACTCTTGATGATGAAGTTTCCTCCCAAGTTCCTTCTCGTATTTCAAATAAACCAAAAAGGAGGGAAAAATAAAAAAGAAAAGAAAAAAGGAAAAATAAAGTAACAAAAATGCGATACATACTTCCTTATTTCAAAGGACTTTCCTTTTTTCCTTTTTTCTTTTTCTAAATTCATTTTTTGACTATTGAATAAAAATGTCAAAACATAAAAATTTTATTTTATTTTAATCCTAAAGTAAATGAAAAGTACTCCTCTCCAACCAAGCAAATCACTTTCATTAATTAATTTTAGAGTTATTTTCTAAAAGTTGAAACCCATCTGTAAAACACAAGTAAGTTTTGATAAGTCATTTTTATGACCTAACTTGATCTGACCTATTATATATTTTCAATAAATGGTTTCTAATCAATGAATTAATTAGTTAATCAAATTTTTAACTATTAATCTCTACTTTCAAATGTAGTTGGTAATTAAGTTCTGCATTGACTATAGATTGATATATCAATTGTAATTGATGGATATGATTTTCCTGTTTAGGTAAAGATGTAATTAACTAAGCATAATATATTTTAACATTTACGGTACGCATGATCGATGATACTTTAATCGCAATTTATTTACACTGTCTTATCAAACAAATCGACTCATATAAGTAAATGCTTTGCTGATGAACCGTTCAACAATTCGTTTTCGAATGCCATTTCAAAACTAGTTGAAAATTGTATATGTTTTCCAGGTTGTACGTGAAAAGATGAGTTGATATTGAATGCGTGAAAGGAATAACTTCGTTTTAATTAGTAAACTAAAGACATAGTATGTCTAACATATACCTAAACATTGGCCATTACTGCATTTCCGTCGAAAGATATCTTTGGTAATGACAAGATGTAACAAATTTGATTTGTGGAAAAGACATTTTAACGATAAAATTTACCGCTTCAACCATTCAACTTAGAAATGGTCTCAAGTTCTGGATTTATAGAAATTGTCAAATGCAAAATACAAAGTTCAACTTATATTTATTCATTTTTCAACACATATAAATAGTTTTATTTTAATTTTTTAGATGGTCTGCTCTTCTATCATCAGGTTAGCACATTATTATGTCTACTAGTTGAGATGTAGCAATAAAAAGGAACATGTAATAGAGAGAGAATGTGATTTTTCTTATTGGTTCATGTAATTTATCAGAACAATGGCCTAACGAGGTCGTATATACTAGGTTTTTGTTTACGGTAAATTTCACATATTGTCGTAGCCTTTGGACTTTCTAGCAAATAGGTCGTAATATAATTTTTTTCACTCCCATAGGTCCTCCAAACTTTTACAAATTCACACATAAGGTTTCGATACTTTTTTTTGTCAGTGTTGTGGGTCTTTAACTTTTCCTAAATTCACACATAAGGTTTTGACAACATGTAATGCACGAGAACCTTCCATTGGTGACTCATGGCATTAAAAATGGAGACTTGATGTGCGAATTTATGAAAAGTTAAATATCCATGAAGTTCAAGAAAAAATGGTGGCCTTATGTGCAAATTTATAAAAGATTGGGGATGCGTGGTGGAAAAAAATAACAGTGACCTATTTGCTACAAAGTGTAAACAGTGGAGACCATATGTTAAATTTACCCATTTTTTGTTTTTATGTGACGGAGATTCATGGTTATATTTAAATTCCCTTCCAATAGTTTCTAGAAAATTTTGTTAGCATACTTCTCATCCATATGTCGTATATGAATGAACATCATATGTACTTCAAATTCACATGTCATGTATTCATAATTCCAAAAGGTTGAGAAATTGTTGAAAGAGACCATATATATAATTTAACACATATATATTTGTTAGGATATGAAGAAATATTTATTTCATTGAAATGTTAAAACAGATGGGAGGGATTGAATCGTAGAAAAGATAGGCATAGTCTTCCAAACTAATTGCATGTTTGACTAAGTTTAAAAAGATATATAACCTAAGGGAAATTACGCGAGCTATTGTGCACAATTGATTTTTTCTATTTTTATTGTGTTGTTTTTTTCCTAAAAATGATGTGTATATTTTGTTATTATATTTTTATGTCATTTTATTATTTTGTAAGTTTTCCCCACCCTAGCCCCCCACCCATGCCGGACAGAATCCGGCCAGCTGGCTGCGGCTCGGTCGGAATCCAGGCACCGGATTCTGGCAAATTTTTTTTCTTTTTCATTTTTTGCTCTTTCTTCTTTCTCCCTCATTCTTTTTAATTTTTTTACCTTTTTTTCCAGCAATCTCGGAATCTTCTTCTTTTTTTAATTTTTGTTTTTGCTTTTTTCTATGTGTTTTGTTTTATTTTTTCCTGTAAAATTGGTTATCTGAGGTTGTTTAGGCATTCAAATTTATAATTTTCCTTTTTTTATTTTTTCTTATTTTTCAATTTACTTTTTTATTTTTTTACTATAGAGCTTGTCTACAGCCATTTAAATATCATTCAGACTTGTTTTAATGATTAACCAATTAATAGCAACATATGTTATTTGTATAACAAACTATATTATTTGTCCAACACGTTATGTTATGCGTGTCGCAAGTTATGTTATTTGTATAACAAGTTATGTTATGTGCGAAACATATTTATGTAACAATCTATATTATCTGCATAACAAGTCTTGTTATTTCGTAATAAGAATATTTATGTAACAAGTTATGTTATTAAACAATCTGTTGTATAACAAACTATGTTTTCAGCATAACAACCTATGTTATTTGTGTAACAAGATATGTTAAATATATGTTATTCAACAATCTGTATTATCTGTATAACAAACTGTGTTTTCTGTATAATAATCTATTTTAAAATAGATTATTATACAGAAAACACAGTTTGTTATACA